>VTGD01000076.1:0-257709 GCA_013406985.1 Calonectria crousiana
CTGTTGTTGGGACTTGTGGCATCACCTAATTTAGTAGGGAAATGATGTACCTTTTATTTGAGGCACTATGATTGGCTATGCCCCTTGACCGTGACCTAAGTGGAGGCTTACCACAGTCGAAGGGATAGGGTAGCTATTAAACCCGATTGATGACTGATCCTTGCTCCCGCCCTCTCTATTTGATTCCGGCATTCGCCATTTTTTTTTTTGGCGACTGGTGCTCTATTTTTTCCCCCAGGCTATTTACTCATGGCTCCCCGAAATTTTGACTCGAAGCAAAATGCGAGTTCTCCGTTGCCAAGTTTAAAGCCTTTTGCAGCACCATGGTTCATGTTTCAAAAAAAAAAAAAGAAACAAGAGAAAACTGGCACGAGACAAAGTATTTAAATTGAAATAATTTTAAGACTGTGAGAGAATAGAACACTAATGGCTCAGCTAAAGTGAAGACTTTAGTTCTTCCATGGTTTTATCCCAAAGGCTATCCATCAAATCTTTGGCATCTTTTCGGTACATGATGGCTGGGTATCTGATAATTTCCTTGGTGAGCTTTTGCGATTGATTCATGATGAACAAAAAAAGCTTACGGCTTAATGGCCCAGTCACTGACAAAGCTCCCGTGGCTCTCAGCTCCTTCCGCGATCAATGCATGAATGTAGATGCTGGCTCCGGCCTCAGTTGACCTACCAAAGGTCTTGATGAATAACGGGATAAGGTAACGTTCCATGAAACTGGGGTTTCTTGTACCGTGGCCTAAATTTGTTCCGGCCGTCATCCCAGGGTTGCAAACATTTATCAATACCTCGTCGGAGTTCACCTCCTGGCTGAAGCGTGAGACGAACATCATTAGCAGCAGCTTGGTGTCCATGTATTGTCGAAACTTTTTGAAACCAGTGGAGTCATCCATGGAGGGGAAAACTGCTCCAGGCACCTTGACTTGGCTGAAATACATTGTGTCTGAACCGACAACTGACAAGACCAATGGTTGTTTATCTTTGCGCTGTCGATACTTGTCTGTCATGACTCTCGCAAGTAGAAGCAGGAGAAGAGTGGTAGAGAGATAGTTTGTCTGGAAAACTAATTCATGGCCGGTTTTTTTATTGAGTTCAAATGTGTCATTCTGGAGTGCGGCATTGAGAATCACATAATCGATCCGATCCAGACTTTGGCACCAGACTGCAAAAGCCTTGATGGAATCATAGTCTGAAAGATCGAGAGTCGAAAACTGAATTTCTGCGTTTGGAAATTCTTGTTCCAATCTTGCCACAGCCAATTCACCCTTGGATTCGCTCCTGACGGTTAGAATGAGCCGTGATAGTCCAAGTCGAAGGAGCTGTCTTGCCGCTTCAAAGCCAAGCCCCCCATTCGCTCCAGTTATGATGGCGGCTTTCCCGGAAAGCTCGATATGAGAAGGTACTGGACTGGGGCGAACAAAGAGCTGTTTGTACAGTGTACCTAATGCGCTGGATTCCCAAGCCAGGTGCTTCTCGAGTTTGGCTGACATAGCGCTGACAGGTTAGTTCACCAAAATCAATTGTGGTGCTCAGGTTTGGTCACGAATGATTAAATTCGAGATTTCATACCATAGAATTGGTCTCTGTCTCATATGATAATCTTGGACATGGCTTTTGCTTGTTTGAGTTGCGGGGTTAGCTTAAATCCGCAGCACACGCATGAGGTATCGGACATGGAAGCAAATTAATTAAGATTTCCGATACCATCGCTGCAGTTATCCGGGATCCCACACACCAGCAGGACCCACCTAAAAACAAAAAGTTCTACATCGGAGAATCCAGTAACTCGTGAGCCGGATGTTCCACGTCATCCCGCATATGCTGGAACCCTCAGTGAGATTCAATAGCTTGTTTTTATTAAGAAAGAAATATATTATTACTTGTATCAGTTGTCTTCAGGACCATATATACGCCTTTCATCCATTCGTTAAACATGTCTGCTAGCTTTTGGTTTGAAATTGAAGTACATTGGTGATCTTGGTGGTTCGACATATTTCTCCTGTCAAACATGCATGATATCTCTTTTATTTACTGTAAACATCTGAGGATAGGACTTCATTGAATTCATTATTTTCATAGATGATTGTCACACTGTTCAAGTCGGCCGTATGCGCGCTATGCTAAGTGAGCGGTTCCAATGTGTCGGAGAGCCGATTTTCACGCGTAAAAGATTCAACCAGAGCATCTGTGAAAGATTGATTACATTGATTACATTGATTACATTGATTTTATCTATATAGGTCAATGCTTTATAAACCCCTCTGTGAGAACGGCATATCTTACGTAGAGACAACAAGCGTCCACTCGGTCTACTATACAGGCAAAAGCGGACGGAATAAGAGGCTATATCCGACCCATCGGAGTCTTTAACACCATCATAGCTGATATAGGCGGAGTTTAGACACTATAAAAGTCAAATCTTAGGCAATTGATTTTGGGTGCGATGATTAATTTGGTTCCGATAGTTTGGGAGTATTTTGACCCTGAACCTTCAATGTCACGAATTAAGTAGCCCATTGAAGTGCTCCACCTCTTCGCACGTATTTATATCACCTGTACCCTTTGTATCGGATTTCAAAACACAGTACATCATACTTACCACTCTTTCATTCATTTTTAATAAAATGCACTCATGTCAACTCTCACCTGCGGTCATCGCTTGGTTATTTTGCTCCGCTAGCTGGGCTAAATCTATACTATTTGAACACGGAACGGTCATTACCTTGGACGAGGAAACGCGGACACCCTTGGTCCTGCCCAATACATCGCTTCTCATCACGGATGATAGGATCTCTGCCATTTTCAACTCTTCCCAGGTCAATGTCACCGTCCCATCAGATACAGAACGCATTGATGCAACAAATGATATCATAAGCCCCGGGTTTGTAGACACACATAGACATGTTTGGCAGACGGTTCAACGGAGCCTGGGTTCCACAAGCTCCCTTGCTGAATATCTGGGGCGGTGGTCGAGCTTCACACTCGCTGCCGAAATATTTGACCCCGAAGTCATCTACTACTCGGAGCTAGCGGGCCTCTGCGAAGCTCTCAACGCAGGGGTTACAACCATTGTGGACAATGCCTCTGGAGGGTTTACCCGAAATGTCACGGATGCCACAATCAACGGAGCGATTGACAGCGGCATTCGAAACTTTTATGCATATCCTATCAGGAGAGGCATCAGCGGTTTTGCATGGGACGATCAGATTGCCCACTTCAAAGAGCTTGTCGGCAAACACCAAGCGGCTAGCGGTCTCTTATCTCTAGGTCTTGCATACGAGGCTTTTGATACTGGCAGCACAGCGGACATTCAAGATGTTGTCCAACTCGCAAAGTAGGTTAAGACCAATCAAACAATAAGTCTAGACTACAATAGGATAAGCTAACGAAATGCAATCTAGGCAGTCGAATATTTCTGTTCTTCAGACGCATTTTGTTGGCGGTCCCATGGGCCTGGAAAATAGCCCTTCTCGGCTACAACCGCTGGATCTTCTCAACGAAACATTCCCCGTCATTTTCGTTCATGCCAATGCGATAACGCCGACGGACCTTACCATCCTTAGGAACACAAACCACTACATCGCAATGGCGCCAGAGTTTGAAATGCATCATGGGCAAGATCCCCAAGGCCCCTCTCTTGCACAGGACCAAGCTTCTTTGAGTGTGGGAACCCATTACACCTTTAGCGGTGACTTGATATCACAAGCCAGGATCTGGCTGCAGTCCGTGCGCTCCCGCCTTTACACGCAGAAGATCCGCGAGTTCAAGTTTCCCTCCAACAATCCCATGTCTACCAACCAAGCATTCCATCTTGCTACACGCGCTGGTGGCCTGGCACTTCGGAGACCAGACCTCGGCGTTATTCAAGTGGGCGCAAAGGCAGACATTGCCATTTTTGACGGTGCAGCGCCAGGGCTGTTGGGTTGGCAGGATGCTGTCACTGCAATTATCATGCATTCAAATGTGGGCAATATCAAGCACGTCTTGGTTGACGGTCAATGGAGGAAGAGGGACGGAGAGCTTCTCTGCGCTCTTAACCAAACGCTCACGCAAGAAAGCTTTATCAAGGCCGCCCGAAAAGTCCAGCAGTATTGGGAGACTGTTCCAGGACCTGACTTCAACGGATCGAGTCTGGCTACTGGTGCTCTGTATGACGAAATTGATCATGTCGATGTAGTGAGGGGTTTTTTTGATGGTTTTGGTTGCATTGGTTGCTAGTCAAGGCCACAGTCACAGGTGGTCTTGATAGGGCCAACCGAGGACTACTATGTCGGTCAAAATCAGGGTCGGCTCCAAACTGCCATACTCATGTGTTGGTGGGTGGCGCCCTCTGGCCAAATCCGTTCTAGTCTCAATAATCAGGACCCTGCACATTAAAAAGGGACTAATTATTCCTCTGATCAAGAGGAACAACAACCACCCATACTTTCCTTTCTTATAGATTGTTTTAATATAAGCATTTTTGAGACTTAATTAAAAAGTTGGTTTTCCCCCAGATATTAAGGAGTTTTATTAGTATCTACAAAATGCGGTTTACTATCCTAAATCTCCCTAGGTAGGCAGGTCGGGCTTTTGTGTAGTTGTGTCTATTTTGCCCTCTTGCGAACAAATGAGAATTGATATTTGCCGCAACGCCTATCGTGCTTTACTCAACCACCCACTTTTATCCAAATGTCTGAACGGGATAATTGTATTTTACCCTATTATTACCATTAAAAATAACTTCATAATCCAGCTTCTCCCTCTCATCAACAGCATATTGTAGAGGTCTTAAATAGCTACTTCACCTAATACACTTCTAGCAAAGCCAATAATAGCACTCTAACACGACCAACAGCAGTCTTCTAATACAATCAGTAGTAGCCTTCCCACACCGTCAGAAATAACCTTCTAGTATGGTGGATGATGGTTTGTTACTAAAATCCGTCTCATTTAAATATGTCGAGGAAAATAAAAGCCGAGCAATAAAGGTTTGAGAGAAATTTCAAGGATACGTGGCATTGTTGGGTCAAAGAACAGAAGCTATTGCAATAAATATCAATTCTCTTCTCAATTTGTTATCTGCGGTACCATCAGGCCTAGCCAATTGGGTTACGTGGCCAAGTTGTGATCGCCATGACGATCGAACCTTATTACCCGAAGGCGGTGACAGCGTTCAACAGCTAGCAGCAACGTCAACCATAACAGCCTGACTTGGGCCCTTTTCATAGTCGAAGAAATCCAGAGCTTCTCAATGAGTCCGGAATCATAACTACTGTATGATAGCTTCAGTTGCTTAAGGGAGGGACAGGCCATAAGGAGGTCAGGTAATTCCCCAACTTTACAGGGCAGAGGAAAAGTCCAAGGGATAAGCGAGAGCTGCAATACGACTATGCAATACGACTAAGCGAGATATATGTTGGGGCGGTGAGTGATCGAATCTTTCTTCCATCTCATGTATATTTATTGAGGCCCGATGGCCGGTACACCCCGTGTTAGGCTTTTATATAGCTCATAATCTTCATTAAGCCTGCTTTAATTTAAAGTCAACTTTTATTGGTGAAATATCCATACAATCTGAATTGCTAGGTGAGAGATCTCGTCGCAGTTAATTGCCCTTTCGCAATGCCTTCATTCGTCCACGATTGGCTTAAGCCCTTTCAACAACACCAGTGATGTAATTATTCAATAATGGGCCGTTTTATCACAATTCGGAGTGGAAACACGGTTGTTGTGTTGCCTTTGCTGCCCACTCTCTGTGGAGCCTTGGGGTTGAGGGCATCTGAATTTCGAACTAGCGAGAACCTTGATGGCTGCCGATTTTGCCCTAATATTTAAATCTGTACAATTTAACGAGAAAGCACTAGAATCTAACATTCTGCACACGACTCTTAGGGACAAAATGGGTTCTACAACCGAAGCTCCACCTATGGTTACTCGACCACCTTCATGCGATTCGGCCACTGAGGCCAAAGCCCGACGGAAGTAGGCGGCCCAACCAGATGGAATTGACGCATTTTTAACTTTGGATGAAATTAGAATCGACTTCTCGGTTCTATTCCTTCTGTTCCTTGGATTATTGGTTTTCCAATTGGACCGCATGAACCTAGCGAGCGCGCTGACCGGTGGATTTGCGGACGACATCAGCATTAGCCAAGGTACCATCAATCTGGGAAACCAGTTAATGTTCATGGCCGTTGTCATATTTGAGATTCCATGTAACATGGCACTCCAACGAGTGAGAAAGTCCTCCTCACCTACACCCTGAGCACTCATTCTAAAGCTGAGCAGGTCGGTCCGAGGAACTGGATAGCAAGTCAAGTTTTCTTGTTTGGTCTCGCATCGATAATGCAGGTATTCATACAGAACCGAACCGGATTTTTAGTCACGCGTCTTACCCTTGGTCTTGCAGAATCTGGATATACTCCCGGGGCTATCTACATATTGTCGACATGGTATACAAGGCGTGAACTCGCCAGACGCGTGTCGATTTTCTTCTTTGGTATGTTTGGAGGCAACGCCCTCAGTCCCACATTGGCCTCTGGAATCCTAAAGCTTCATGGCGTTCGTGGGCTCAAGGGATGGCAGTGGCTATTTTTGCGTAGGTTTTGACCCATTTCAGAACTCTCCTCTGCTCATAATTCCTAGTTGAAGGCCTCTTCACTATATTCGTATCAATCATGCTGTTGCTGTTCCTGCCTATTAGCCCCGAAAACCCTCAATCACTGGTCAAACCGGGCCTCGTGAAATTTTCGGAGGCAGAAAAGGAATTAATACAGATAAGACTTGAAGACGACAACGAAAAAAGAAAGCTGGACGCCGGCGGCCTGAAGATCGACTGGAAGCTTGTGTGGAAAACAGTATCACATTATCGTCGATGGCCACACTACGTATCTACCTTTGCAGTTTTTTCCACGTTCTCGCCGCTGTCTACATATTCCCCATCCATAATAATGTAAGTATTAGTATTTTGAATCATCACATGCCCTCAGTCCGCATAAACCTTGAGTTTACACATGATAGGTCCCTTGGGTTTGAACGCACCATCGCAAATCTTCTCGCAGCTGTCGGCGCATCGCTCGCTCTTCCCGTTGTGTTTGGATTTGGTTATATTAGCGATAAATCAAATCGTCGCGGTGTTACCGTGATTAGTGCACAATTTTGTTACTTGGCTACTTTGATTGTGGCCAGGCAGGTATATCCCCATGTCGGAAAATGGTCCAAATGGGGCCTCTGGACTGCTGTCAATAGTTTTGCCGTTGGCTATCATCCTATTCACAACTCTTGGTTGCAATTGAATTGCCATTCGGCTGGAGAGAGGAGTATTGCAATTGCGTGTGTAGAAGTTGTCCCTCAAATGATCGCATCAACTAACAGTTCCAGAATGTGGGTCATGTTTGCTACCACTGGTATGATGGTAGGCGCCCAATATTTTCAAGCAGGTGATGCCCCCGCGTAAGTATTTCTATATTCCGACACAAGAAGCAATCATTAAGAGTCAAAGCTATCAAACAGGACTACGCACAATGATCGCAATGGTCTCGGTAGGGATCTTATTCGCAGTGATCCAGGTGATCATATACACAAGGCATAATCGACATATGAAAAGATATCAAGGCGACGATAAATCCGCGATTTTATATACACCATAGGGTTACATATATTTGTCAATTTACCAAGCTAGGCCAAGTAGAACTTTGATCATCGCTCGGTATTAAAACGTCTGAAAGGGGTCAATTCAATGGTCGGTGCTTCAATACCAACTTCAGTATGGCACAGCTTCCCCTCCACCAGATAAAGAGATAGTCTTCCCATCCAACCATGTGTTCGAAGGGGCGCTGGAATTGTAATACAAAGTAAACCCGTCGCTAAAAACGTTAGAGAGATCTGAATTGGCGTTGACAAAGTTTTGAATAGTAGAAGTTGCTGTCAAGGTCCAATTGCTACTCTTATCCAGGGCAATGTCGAAATAAGCATCGCCATATGCTGCGGTAGCGGCACCCGTCCATGAGCTGTAGGACTGAAGGTCCCAGGAGATGTAGCTACCATTGTAGGCAACGATATCACCCACCAGGTTGGACTCAGTAACGGCAATAGTCAGTTCAGATGGTTGAAGATTGCTGTTGTCCTCGTATGAGGCATAACGGTCGAAATCTTGGGTCACAGAAGAAAAGTTTGCGACGACAAGGACCCCCGAGTCCGTTTCCAGTTTAACAGTATCCAAAGTCACATCTGCAATGATGTTACCAAACCAGAGGCCTGGGATATCATTGACGGTTGTAAACCTGGTTTTTTTCAGTTTCAAAGCCGCACCTGACCTTCGCTGGGCCGAACTAAAAATTGCAACACCGCCCAAAAGGCCGGCTGTGGCATCACAATTAATCAGAGTAGCGTTGCGACTGCCATCCATGAAGATGACAGGCCCGTTTTCGGACTCAGACAGTACGTTCTCAGCGTGAATAGTTCCAAGCGCATAGTACGTGGCGGACCCAATACCCGATGTTCGGGCAACCGAGTCGTATACATAGACGTCACCCTTCGGCTCATCGCCGGAAAAGGCCGAGGATCGCATACCGCCGCTGTAGACTTCAAGGTTCTTTCCGATAATGGTACCATTACCAGAAGCATAAAGAGCATGAGATACGGGGCCACTGCTGTATAGCCATGAGTTTTCAATGTTCACAACAGTATCAGTTCCGTAGGCGTAGATATTCGCTGCTCCGTTGTGGACAGTGATGTTGACCTCGTCCATATTGGCCGTGGATGCATTGGCCTTGAAAGTCAGCACAGATGCGCGTCCTATTAGATCCAAGACTTACAATGTTGACGGCTGCATTGAAACCCCAAAAGCTCGAAGCATACAAGTTTGACGCATAGCCATACTTCAATACCTCGACGTGTTCCAGTGTCAAAGTGGATCCATTCGCGACAAGAATAACACTCGTGTCATTGGCATCAACCGATACAGCAACGTGGTTCAATGAATGATCAGTATCGTACTCATACGCCCCAACCACTATAGGGAAGGTGGGACTGTTAGTCGATTGATTCAAATGAGTTCTGATAATTTGTCGACTCACGTGCACCTGGCATTACCGACGGAAATGCAACATTATAATCTGCTTTGATAGCATTGTCATCCACCCATTGAGCAGAATCAATGAGATCAGACGGATCTTCGACATTGAGCTTCGCAAAGACGGCTGCAGGTAGTAAGGACACGAGTAGTAAAAGCGCCATGATGAAAGATGATATACTTGGTCTTAGCACATCCGAAGTAAGTAAGCTGCCGAAAATGAGGTTGTTGCTGTCCAGTTAGGAGGGTCCTATATCAGACTATAAGTACTCATGAGCAGTGCAGCAGGCCAGGGATTAGGCCTAAGGCCATACCCCTTGGCAACTTGATGTAGTATTCGGTATGTGGAGAGACAATTCCCATCACTACTGCTACAAGGTAGAGATGTTAGGCTTCCAGTTAAGCGGGGGTTGTGAGAGTTCCGATGGGGAGACGGAGTTGGATGTCGGCAACTGATCTCATCACCCCACAAAACATTTCAAAATCGCGGGGTAAAAATGAGATTAGTGCCGCTGTTGTGTGATTTCCCCGGAAAGCAAGGCCCACGGGGATGTTCCGTATTTGACATGAATGCGACATAGAGAATAGGTTTGTACTGCAAGGTCTATAAATCGACTCAGATTATGAACCTTGAAAGTGATGCGCACCAATTACATCACCACGTGTTATTGTCTTATCCTATCAAGACCGCCATAGTAGATTGCCTAAGTTCACATGCAGATAACCAAACCAATATATTTTGCATTATTTATATTAATTGCATGCATGCATCACTTAAAAGTACTTTGATTTGACGACCTAACTCGAGTTGGATTTGATTGAGCTTACGTGTATGCTTCCCAAGCTAGGTCATACTGTAGAGACGGTGTGGTGGAACGGTTTCCGAATGAATGTAAAATTACCGAAAAGGTGTTTTTAATCAATCCCAGTACGGTGCGTGAGGTTCAAGCAGACCAATCCTGTTGGTGTTTACAACAGGGCACTCAATTTCTCATTAAACGACTGCCACGGTGCAGATTCGTCCACGATTTCGGACCATTTACCTATTAGGCCTCCAGTGGTAGATGATACTAGGTTCATATAGGCAATCGCCTCCTTTTGTCTTTTGTCGGGGCCACTGGTTTCGGGGCGGCGGCCCACCTCGGGTTGTGGTCCAGTTGTCTGCCATCCCACATTCCGAGCGCTGACACGACGATTGGAGAGCACAGTCACCCTCTTGACTTTGAACTCGGCGGCAAAAAAATAAAAATAAAATAATAATTTTATTCCATTTACCACAATGGGCTCAATTGGTTGCTAGAAATTACTTTGCCGCAAAGCTTGCCTTGCAACTCCCAGCCAGAATTCACAGATTCCACCTTGTAAACCTAATTTTCATCTTTTCGAACAACTGATCCGAACTTTCTAACTTCTCTATCTCTTCCTCGAAGGCCTTGATATATCCTTTTGTGCTCGACAACATGGACATTGCAAACTCTTCATTTGGTCCGGCCTGTGGCATGAAAGTATGACCAGGGACGATAATTTGCGGGCTCAAAGCTGCGATCTGTGACAGGGATTTGAGCCATGCATCTCTTTTAGGCTGAGTGCAAGCTTCGCCCAAGAATTGGTGATAATCTCCATTGTAAACAATGTCACCAGCAACTACCAAGCCCAGCTCCGGAACATACACGAACGAGTTCGCAGCAGTGTCTCCGTGTGGCACGTCTTGAACTTAAACCAAATAGCCATCAAGTTGTACTTCATTGGAAGGGTTAAGGGGTACAAACTTGGCCTGAGTATCAGGTAGTCCAGTGCCTTCTTCTGCTGGGGGAAACATGCGACCCCAGAGACCGTCGTAAATTGGTGGTGAGTACTGATGATCTACCCCTTCAACCACTGCAGGCGTAGCAGTGGGTGTGATCCCCGGAAAGAAACGTTCCAGAACTGGGAACCCAAAAAGTGGTCTCCATGAGCATGGGATGCGACAAAATACTCCAGTCTACAACCAACCGGTAGTTTGGACTGGATCCACAGAACGAGATCTTTGGTCGCAGCAATACTTGCTGGGCAATCGACAAGAAGTGCCGCGGTTGGTGTATAGATCAAGGTGCATGAGAGCGGCGAAAAAAGACCCGAATCCGGCGAAGAGTCGGGTGTGTTGAACGCGGTTGGGATCGGAGCACATGTATAAACTTCGAACTGGATCGTCATCATTGCAACCAAGATGTGGAATTGGAGTGATGGATTGTTAGGAGTATTAGTGGTAGCCTGCCGGTATGTTCATGCGCCGATGCATTGCCTCTTATATGAACAGAAACTGAGAAAAGAGACTCATCCACGTAATTCTCCCATCGCATGATTAGAAATACAATCGGTTGTCGTGATACTCGGGGTAGGGTAGAGTCTTGTTTTACACACTCTCGGTAATCCGATTCGTCATGCTTCGCAGTATGGAAAACACCATGGAGCAGCATTCAATTCAACACAAAGGCAATAGGGTATGACGAATAGCGGAAGAAAAGTTTAGATTTCGTGCATTCGATAATCCATGCAGCAGCGACATTTGATGGGATTTCCACTGCTAGCATGTGAACTAGCTACTCGGATATTCCCAGGCACTAACGGGAAATTTATGTTAGCAGGCCGACTTTATTGGCACAATCAGTAAGTGGGCCATGCCGGTGGAGAGGTGGTGGATTTATAAGCACCGACCGTATAGCGCTCTTACCAACTTGCCCACTATCGTCGCAAATCACGACGTCGAACATTGCACACAATTTCAGAGCCGGAGGCTTCACGTCAAACCTCCGCTCACCTATGGCTGCCAAATTATCTGAACCCTTGTTTTTTTCGAAGTAGATTCGTAAGCTAGATATGATGTCATGCACTAAATTACCATTTGCTACATTCCGTAATCTGTCTTAAATGCCGGCCATCTCGCCAAATCAATCGACTTCTCAGATCAACAACTCAACAATTCAACACCAGCAGCTCAGCAACTCCAACATCTCCATCCATACAATGGCATCTTCAGCTATCAAAAAGGTACTCGTTATTGGCGCCGGCGGCAACGTAGGCAACTCAACCATCAAAGCCTTACTCAGAGAGCATTTTGAAGTCACGGGATTGACTCGAGAAACATCAAAAACGACCTTGCCATCGGGTGTGAAGCACCTCACCAGCGATTACTCGAAAGCTTCTCTTCTCGAGACATTCAGAGACCAGGACGCTGTAGTCAGTACCATCTCCAGCATTTTCCCTGGTGAAGCTCTCAGTCTCCAAAATTCCATCGTGGACGCTGCAATTGAGGCTGGTGTCAAAGTTTTCATCCCGTCAGAGTATGGCATTGATACCTCAGACCCCTCTGCACCTGATTACATCCCCTTCCTATCGGACAAAATTAAAGCAGTGAATTATCTCAAGTCTCAACAGCACAAGATCTCGTGGACGGCCTTTATTACAGGATCTATGTTTGACTGGGGCTTGAATATCCCTGGATTCGGAGGATGGAATATCGGCGCGCGTACTGCCACAATCTATGATGGCGGCGATATACCCTTCGAGGCTACAAACCTAGACCAAGTCGGCAAGGCCATCGCCAAAAGTCTTAAGAACCCGGAGCTTTCCAGAAACCAGTATGTCTACGTCAACAGCTTTACGGTCACCCAAAATCAAGTCTTGAAGGCTCTTGAGCAGGCAACTGGAGACAAGTTCACAATCTCCCAAAGCACTGTCCAGGATCTCTGGGAGGGCGGGGCTGCCCAGGCAAAGGAAGGAAACCCCATGGGCGTTCTAGGAATGATTGCAGGTGCTATTTATGGGAAAGGTGGGCTCGCCAATTTCTCTGTCACAAAAGGATTGTGGAATCAGAAGCTGGGTTTGCTAGAGGAGAACTTGGATGAATTTGTCAAAGCATACATTGCTGAGAAAAAATAAGCTTCGTGTAGTTGTTGGATTAGCCCTCGATTGAACACTGCTTTACTTCTTGTTATCAACACTTGTTGAGGCTGGTGGGTGGCTAAGCAACTGGCGCAGCCACATCACCAACATGACCTCCACTAAGCTCTAAAACACGCATCGATAGCTCTCTTTTTCATAGAAAATCAAGGCTCTTTCAATTCTCAATTCAACAGCTTGATGTGACCAATCCAATCGTGTGACAATACTATTTTCTCTGATTGTTACTTGTTGGGTTGTCACAACATCCCGATGTGCTCCTTCAACCTCAATGACGTTCAAAATTTCCCAAATGCCTAGCTTCTTCATATATGGCAGGCTCTTGGCGAGAACTGGATCAAGCTGTCAGCACGAGAGAGGAACCAGGTAATTGATAAAAGAAAAATACCGGCCTTCATGGCGTTGAAGAGCTGCTGTAGAGTTGTTAGAAAGATGGCACAGGACAAGAATCCGACCAAGGCTCTCTTTTAAGTAAGGTTATCCCCAAGCTTAAGTTGCCTGTAAGATCGGATCAATTAGTACTGAGAATACTCTTGGTAGCTGAAGGGCGCGCAGGGCAAATTTGTCCGTGGACAGCACGGTGACAGGCGGTTGATCCCTTGTAGCGCATTGATCACATTGAATGAATCTAATTTAGCTAACCCCCTGGTTAATTTGCGCCAGAGATGTGGCTGCAGTGGTTGGAACAAGGGCCTAAGCGGTGGTGTAGCCGAAGCTTGCATGGGTCCCTGCTGTCAATGCAGCAGCAAATCTAAGATTGCCTCTACCAGCATGGCCAGTGCCAGTCTTTATTCATTACCTGGTGAACGCTGTGATGTGGCTTGCCTTGGATTTCTGGTAGAGCATAGCCACATATGTGCGCACGTGGCTTGCGCACCCACTAGGTAAACGGTCTCATCCAGTCAAATCCATCAATTATGGCAACGAGCTACAGGACAATCTCAGACTGAGTTTGTAACTAGAAGAGTGGTAGCTAAACTGTCCTTTTTATTTCTCTCGTAAACACTACATTCTTTGATATCTCGCACCATCAATCGTGACAAAATCACTTTGACTCGATTGCCTCGGCGTGAAGCAGCTGAGTGTATGTGTCCTTGACAGTTTCCGCCAGCGGTCTGTACTTCAGTCCGAGTACTCTGGATGCCTTGCTCCCGTCTACTTTGTAGGTGTCCTCAACATAGCCTGGTCGGCCCTCGGGCAGCCTGGACTGCAGCTCGGGAAGCTCGGCCCTGGCCGCGTCCACGGCACTCTGGTAATTGAAGTTTTGCCCAACCCAGAATCTTTGTCCGCCAGCTTCAGGAACCTGCAAGGCCAGAACGTGGGCGGCCGCCACCTCGCGCACGTCAGCGAACCCGCCAAAGTCAAAGGGCGGCACTTCTTTGGCGCCCAAAATGCCGTAAAGCAGCTGAAGCGATTCGCTGAGATGCTTCGTGCTCGTCAGCTCGGTCGCGTAGGGACCGAAGATCCAAGGCGGCGTCATGGTGACCGCATCAAAGTTGGTCTTATTCTTGGCGACCCAGTCCCACACGGCTCGCTCCGCCAAGGCCTTGGAGGCGCAGTATGCCACCACTCCGTCAGCCACAGCGGCCTCTTCAAAAGTCACTGGGTTCCAGTCCTTCTCGTCGTAAACGTAGCCAGGGCGCTTCCCCTTTGACAGATCGCAGACAGAGGCATGGCTGGAGGTGACGACGACGCGACGGATGGAAGGTCCAAATTGTTTGGCAGCCTCAAGAACGGCAACGGATCCCTGGATTGCGGGATTTAGTAAGTCCTTTACGTTGTCCTCGGGTTGTAACACAAATGGTGAGGCTGCGTGTATAATCCCCGACACATCCTCCAGGGCCTTTTCATACGACTTGTATTCGGTCATGTCCGGGACAATGGCGTAGGAAAGCTGCGCCGAGTATTCGGGAAATTGGTCAAGAACCTTTTTTGCAGAGGATTCGCTTCTGACAGAGGCTCTGACATTGTAGCCCCTCTCCAAAGCAGCCTGCACCAGGTGACCACCCAGAAACCCGCTCGCGCCAGTTATAAGAAGATTTTCACCTGTCATTTTGGGATTCAATTCTCTCTGGCAAGTTTTGACAAAGATGCAAGAAAAAAACTGACGAGATTGGACAACGTTGAAGATATGGGATCGATTTTCTCGCGGATTGGTTGCCAGTAGCAATGACACTCCAATGAAATTAGCTTGAAACGGAAAGAAAATATGCTTACATTTACCATCAATTTAGCACCGTACTTATAGCTTCACCCAGCCATCATCGGTCGCATGGAGTTCCCATAGCTTTCTTTGGTTGTAGCATCGCAGATCGCCATTATTCAGCATGAATGCAGGCTGACGACTGATCCCGCCGAGAATCCTTGACAGCGGCCGCAAATTTTACCTTGATGTCTCCTTGTTGTACAATGTGGCTTGAATCCTCTGCTTTGATTGGTGATGCCTGACCGGCAGGACGCCGGTTCGGCGAGTACAACCCAGCAAAGACGTCATGGTCCTCTCAGCCAATCCTAGGCAAGATCGAGCCCACAGGATGATTGATGGAATCATACTCCGAAAGTGGATGGAATCCACTGAATGGCGCCCCGATCTGGCTCATTCCACCAAAATTCTCTCTGCTTGTGCAGTGCATTCGCGTTGAGTTTTCATCACAGCTATAAGAAATACCCACGCAATTTAGTAACAAAAGATTAGTAGTGACCTATTTAGGATTTACTGATACCGAACCAACTTCATACCAGTGCAAGTACTGGTTGCTATACGATACGCCGTTCGCCAGATTTAATACATGGTCGTGTTCATCTCAATACTAAATAAACATAACAGCACAATATTCCAGCTATACTCTGCACAATAAATTCATTTTCTCCCACATATAACAAGTTCTACTACCAGGAAATCAAAAGTAAGTTGGTCAAGGAATCTGGCCGACTGTAAATGTCGATGTTGTGAATCGCCAAGGGTCATTCATTACCATGAAGCTGTAAGCCACGCTTGAAGTTAAACATATCAAATCAAAGAGAAGACTGATTGCAGGATGTTTCAAAATTCTTTTACTTTGATCATTGGTGCAATCATTCGAAATCAACTCTCCCAGGGAACAAAGAGATAATGAGAGTGGAATAGTTAGCGTATCCAAGAATAGAACCACGATAGAATTTCAAAATAATCTAGTAGCCGCTGGACCCTAGCCTGCTCTGATGCGATAACAGAATAACAATATGATAAAGGAAGCTAGATGTTGCCATGGTGACGTGAAGAGTAATGTGATCAATATAATGACCCACTTTGGCTGGAAGCTCCAAAATTAGAATAGTGATCCAAGCTACCTTTTTGGAATGTGGCTGGGAATAGATACCAATTTCAGCCAGTTGGACATTTCATTTGTTTGTAAAACGCAGTTACGGACTATACTCGACTTTTTCTATTGAAGATATGTCTATAAACACGAATTATTTTAGTCCCAATGGACTGGGCGAGTAGATGCTATAAGTGAGCGTAATTAACAAAATAATCAATACAATCATGTCAGTCTTAGAGGCAATATACCATAAACACTCATTACAGCTATCCTCGGACTAGCTACACCGAAACGATTATATACAAAGAAAAATACATTGCAAAACGCACTGGATCCAATCAGTTTAGAGGATAAAGGCAATGACACCAGCAACGGCAACAGCCATCTCCCAGCCACCACCGAGGCGAGCGGCAGCACCGACGACGGGGCTGTCGGTGTAACTGCCAGAGCCGTGGTTGGTGGGGGTGGCAGCTGCAGGAGCGGCAGCCGAGGGGTAGCTGGAAGAGCTGTTAGAGCCGCCGTAGGCAGGGGCGGAAGCAGAGGGGGGCTGGTAGGCGCCGTTGTTCCCACCATAGGCGGGAGCGGAAGAGGCGGGAGCAGAAGCGGCGGGCGCTTCGTAGGAGCCAGACTGGCTGGGTTGGACGCCGGAGCTATCACCGCCAGAGCCGGAGCCAGAAGTGGGAACAGCCTTGGAGCTAGCATAGTCAGGGCCGGAGTCAGATCCAGAACCCGATCCAGATCCGGATCCAGAGTTAGATCCAGAGCCAGAGCCAGAAGAAGGATAAGCGGCACTAGAGTCACCACCGGCGGGAGGAGCGTAGTCAGAGCTGGATCCGGGGCCGGACGATGGAGAGGCAGCACTAGAGTCACCGCCAGCAGGGGGGACGTAGCCAGAACCAGAACCAGAGCCAGAACCAGAACTAGAGTTAGATCCAGAGCCGGAGCTAGAGCCAGAGCCAGACGAAGGATAAGCGGCACTAGAGTCACCACCGGCGGGAGGAGCGTAGTCAGAGCTAGATCCGGGGCCGGGCGATGGAGAGGCAGCACTAGAGTCACCACCAGCAGGGGGGACGTAACCAGAGCTAGATCCGGAACCGGACGATGGAGAGGCAGCACTGGAGTCACCACCAGCAGGAGGGACGTAGCCAGAACCAGAACCAGAGCTGGCGGGGTAGGTCTCGGAAGCACCAGGAGCAGTGTAAGCCTTGTCACCCATGTCGTAGCTGGGGGAGCCAGCGTTGCCAGCGGGATGAGTGGGCTTGGCCTTCTCGACAGGGCAGATGGTGGTACCGACGGCGTAAGTCTTGGCCGACACCTTTCCAACGGGGCAGTTTGTGACGTAGTCGGGGCACTTGGTGACGGTGTGCATCTTGGTAGCGTAGACGGTCGAGGTGGTGAACTTCTGGCCAACGGGACAGACAGTGGTGGACACGGCATAGGTCTCGGTGGTGATCTGGCCAACGGTGCAGTGGGCATCGTAGCCGGCACACTTGGTGATGGTGCGAGTCTTGGTGCCGTAGAAGGTGGTTGTGGTCAGGGGCTTGCTAGTAGCGACGCCATAAGAGTCCTTGGTAACACCGGTAGGAGCATCATAGTGACCGGTCTTTCCGGGCTTCTGGTAAGAGCCAGACTTGCTGGGGGGTTGGTAAGAGCCAGACTTGCTGGGTTGGCCATAGGCACCAGTGTGGTAGGGGCCAGAGCCTGTGGTGGGATGGCTACCATATGTACCAGAGATGGTGACAGTGCTGGTCTCGGTCTCGATCTCAGTATCGCAATCCTCGGTTTCAGTCTCGGTCTCGGAAGCAGTTGTGGCAGTGGAAGTGGTCTCAGTGATGGTTCCAGTAATGGTGTCAGTGGCGGTGGTCTCAGTAACGGTGGTCTCAGTGCCAACGGTTGTGCCAGTGTTGCCAGAGTCAGTACCTGTAGCAGTGGTAGTATCAGTACCAATAACAACACTAGTGGTATCAACAACAGTGCCAGTAGCTGTGGTAGTATCGGTACCAATAACAACAGTGGTGGTATCAACCACAGTGCCAGTAGCTGTGGTAGTATCGGTACCGATAACGGCAGTAGTGGTATCAGCGCCAACAGTTCCAGTTCCGGTGGTAGTGTCGGTACCAATAGCAACAGTCGTAGTATCGGTGCCGATGGCGGTAGTAGTATCAGCGCCAGCAGTTCCAGTAGCAGTGACAGTATCAGTGTTGACATAATCAGTGCCAGTGGTAGTGGTGGTATCAATGCCGATGACGGTGGTAGTGTCAACACCAATAATGGTGGTAGTATCGATCCCAACGGTAGTAGTATCAGCGCCAGCAGTTCCAGTAGCAGTGACAGTATCAGTGTTGACGTAATCAGTGCCAGTGGCAGTGGTGGTGTCGATGCCGATGACGGTGGTGGTATCGGCGCCAGCAGTTCCAGTAGCGGTGGCAGTATCAGTGTTGATGTAATCAGTGCCAGTGGCAGTAGTAGTGTCAACACCAATAACGGTGGTAGTATCAGTACCGATAATAGCAGTGGTAGTATCAGTACCAATAACGGCAGTGGTGGTATCAGTACCAATAACAACAGTGGTGGTATCAGTACCAATAACAGCAGTGGTAGTATCCGTACCAACAGTGGCAGTATCAACGCCAACAGTTCCGGTAGCAGTGGTAGTCTGAATTTCGGTAGTGCCGGTGGTGATGTCAGTGCCAATTACAGCAGTGGTGGTTCCACCAATATCCGTGGTAGTTGTATCGGAGCCACCAGTGATAATATAGGCAGTAGTCGTAGTATCGGTGCCAACAGCTGTGGTAGTAGCACCACTGATGTCAGTGTTGGTGGTATCAGTACCGATAACAACAGTGGTGGTTCCCCCGATATCAGTGGTGGTTGTATCGGAGCCAGTGGTGATGATATAGGCAGTGCTAGTAGTACCGCTGACATCAGTGCTGGTGGTATCCGTACCAGCAGTGGTGTCGGTGCTGCCAGAGCCAGTATCAGTGGCGGTGGTAGTATCAGTGCCGATAACAACCGTGGTGGTTCCACCGATGGCCGTAGTGGTTGTATCGGAGCCAGTGGTGATGATGTAGGCGGTGGTGGTAGTAGCAGCAGTGCTAGTCCCAGCGCTGTCAGTACTTGTGGCCGTCGCCAGAGTGGTGGTACCAGTGTCGGTAGCGCAAGAGTAACACTCCCGGTCATAGAAGTACTTGTTGCCGACGGAATTGCCATTGCTCACGACGTTAGCGGCATCCTCGAAAAGAGAACACACGCCACCGCTGGTGTTTGGTTCCCACGAAAAGGCCTCGCAGTCCGAAGTCTCGTAGCAAAGTTTGGCACAGGCCGCGACGTTGATTACCGTAGTTGGGGAGCCGATGCAATTGTGACCACTGTTGAGCTCGCCTAGCTCGCCGCATTCGCAAGGCTGATTCTCCTGGTCGGTGTTCTTGACGTAAGTGTCACAGGTACCCGGAGCGGTGCTGGTAACGGGCGACGTAACCTCAGTGGTTGTTGACCTGACTGACACAGCATTGGCCATTGCCACACCAATGGTGAGGCCGGCCAGGACAGAGCGCTTCATGACTATGGTTGAAACAGAAGATGCCAAAAATGAATGTAAATAGTCGGTCAGACCGAGTAAAGAAAGACAAAATGTCCCAAAAACGAATGAATGGGAGTTGAATGTGAGACTGCCCCAAACTCAACAGCCCAACGGCGACCTTTAAATGCATCATGACGACCACTCTGACGCCTCTGCCCCCTGGCTATTTCTGACATCTATTCGGATCGCGCGATACCATCCAGGCGGTTCCTCCTAGCCTCTGCCACTATTGATGCAGGTCATGTTAGCGCGCGAGCCCAAAATCGCCTCCGGGCTGAAAACTAACACATTAGCCCTGGTTTAGACCTGCCTTCGTCCAATACCCCCTGACTAACCCACTAGCCTACGTCCCAAACTCAGGCAGAGGTTATGCGCCACAAACACTGGCGTTCAGCCTCGCGGGTTTTCTGAATCATGCTGCCAGGGGGGCATGCAGCGAGCATGCTTTTTATTCCGGGGAGTGGTCAGAATAAGCAGCGCGCCAATGTTGGAGATGACATTTCATCTATATCGTCTCAGCCTTGTGAACGAGGGAGTGATGTACCGCTCGTCACTTTGCAGTTGTCAGTTGATACCCCGCCATTCCACAACATCACGTCCAATGCCAAGCACACTTGGAATTTCTCGCCCCGAATCGTTCTGCGCGGTCCGTCACACAAGTGTCCATTTTAGAACGGTGGTCCAGACCGTTTTGCTCGACCATCGCCCTCATAGCGGGGCGGCGTGGCCAGTCGCGTTGTCCAATACTAGGGTGGCTGAATTTCCAAGCGCTACCACACGAGTTGGTCCAGTACTTGGGCGCTAGACACAATTTTCACCACTCTCCTGCAATCTAACGTCCGGAATTGGCTTTCCCCCCTCTTGTTCCCGTCCTCTCTGACACATGGAAGCGCACTGATGAAAGCGCATTCCTCGGTCGGTAGTCACATTGTACTCCATCGGTTTACCGGAAAAAGAATCACCGTTTGAAGCAGAGACTAGACTGGAGTCAATTCATTTAGCCAACGTCTACAGAAGTGTTGCCTAGTTTAATAAGTGTTTGACAGGGACTAATCATGGGCAAATGACTGTTTTGTTCGTGTTGCCAGTGGCCATAGGGTAGATCTCCAGGCTTTTATCGTCTGGCTTATTGCTGATGATCATCCCACTATCCCTATTTTCTGCTTCGCAATCCGCCAATAAGAAAGATTGATCTGATCTATACAATGATTTGTAGTTGCACCATGTCGTCTTATTGCTTAAGTTTGTATTCAAAAAGATACAAAGTCATGGTATTGTAGGAAGAGGAAGTACACAAAGAAATTATCATGCTGAGACGTCGGTGGGAAAAGCTTTTTGGTTTTGGCACTAAGATTCCTCAGGTTGTGGCTCTTCACTTAATTTAGTACACACACAACGGGCTAGGATAATATTTTAAGGAGTGTTCAAAACGTCCGCCTGAGGAATAGATGGGTGTGCGGTGTCCGTTCTTTCCTCAGCTAGACGCATCAACCGACTGAGCCATATCATTAGGTTATTACCAACGGGCCAGAGCTCAAAGTAGAAATCGGATAAGGGAACAAGAGATCTGGGATCGCAATGGGGGCCTGCCTGCATTCCAGGTATCACCGAATTCAAGTAGTTTTTGCAAAAGCAAACCAGGCACGAAGTATAGTTCATTTGGAACACCGCCACGGGCACCCAATAACTAAATGAAAATAACCAAGTGAAGAGGAGAGAGGTTTTTTCATCCTAGTTCACCCATCAGAAAAATTTGGATTCATATTAACGCCTTCATCCGCGATCCAGCAAAAGGCTATTTAGCGCCACCAACACAACTCTCCAACGTCACACCGCGCCTGCCATCTCTCAACGCGATCAGTTCATCCATAAAATCTTTCCTCCACGCGTCCTCCAACCGCGTTGGGTTCCACCCCAGAAGCTTCCTTGCAACTGTACCCTTCATTGCTTTGTGGCCAGCCATGGCAACCTCGGCGAACTGGGTGACTCCGCTCATGGCCTCGTCTGCAATCTCCTGCAGCCCGACCAAACGAATCTCCTTTTCCTTGGGTGTGTCTTCCCGGGGAAGCACCCCTGCCTCAAAGGCTGCATCAAGGCAACGCTGCATAATCTCAGTCCGCAAGACTCTCCCGACGGCCGGGAAAATGATGCCCTTCTTTCCAGAGGGAAGGTACCCCACGCCGCGGTCTTCGCGTTCCAGAATGTTGCGAATGAAAAGAACATAGAGCTCGGCAAGATCCTCAATGTGCACCCAGTCGAAGTTGGCCGTGTCGTTGAGCTTGTAGCCATAACCGTGCTTGACGACATAGCGCATGATCATGGGGATGGCAAGACCCTGCCTGTTGAACAAGCCGGTCCCCTCGCCAAAAATGCAGGGTACATTGATGCTGACCACAGGAACACCAGTCTTTTCAGACGCTGTGAGAACACCGACCTCAGCGGTTCGCTGGAAATAAGGGGATTTCGCGTCCTCGCTCTTCAAGAACTCAAAGACAGCCTCAGCATCGGCATCGTCCCATTCCCTGTCTGGGTAAGCCTTGTCGGTTAGTGGTCGATCCGCCAGGTTCGTGCAGCCGGCAATATTCAGCATCCAAGGGATTGGGTTGTTGCCGCCAAGACGGCGCGCTAGCCCGTCGACAAATGTTCGAGCGCCCGCGGGATTGAAGCCGGATCCGGTATTGATGACAATGTCGTACTTGGAGGCCGTCTCGAGAATCAGGTCCACATCGTCGAGGCCGTTCCACATGATGATGTGAACGCGGTCGCCATACGTCTCTCGCAGCTTCTCAGCTTGGCTCTCTTTTCGGATGAAGAGACCAAATGAAAGGTCTCGCAAACTGGGCTCGGTGCTCTTGACCAGGTAGTCAAGGACGGTGCCGCCGATGTACCCAGTGGCACCTGTGATGAGGATCTTGTTTCCCGACATGTTTCAGCAACTGAAGTTGAGTGAATTTGGCAAGATTTATTACGGCTCTCCCGTCGTATTTAATCGTGTCGTTGCGGGGTCCTACCCGCCCGACCCCACGCAAAAAAGTTTAGACCCTGGGGCACGGTGGTTTTGACAAGTGGCTGGGTCTGGCAATTCCATGGCCATGGCATGCTTCCCACTGGTCAATCCATGTTGAATCATGGGGAGCCATGCGGTCTTTGCTCCAACTTGAAAACCCAAGACTGTAATTTGTCAGTCAAAAGCGATGCGTCGCTAATCCAGATGGAAGTCTTTGGTGTTTCACAGAAGTGGCCGGACTGGCGGTCTGGCTCGCTCGGTCCTCCGCCATGGCCAATAACACGTGGGACTGCCGAGGTAAGTTCCCATTCGAAACTTGCCACCACTAGGCCTTTCTATTGTCTCCTCCTCATCGCTAACTGATATGTACTTCTCGATGCTCTTTTTATTGCACGCAAAACCGTAGCTTGTACAGCTATATTTTGTCTCCAATTGGGCCAAGGCCAACTTATGAGACCCCTGTATCCTGTCGCTAGTGAATGTCGTCGTCAAGCCTCGGTGCCGAGGCTTGGAATCTGTTGTGGGTCTGTCAATTTCTGCATCACGGAAACCTTGCTATTTTCATCCGAGACTCCGCGACCGCGATCAACTTGCTACTTTGCACAGGTTAAAATTCATCCCAGTACCTCATATATCAGTCAAATCCCCATTTAGAAGAACATCTCTGGCTTTTTTGACTCGTATGCATATCAAATGAATTGGTTTCGCTCATGGCACTTCTTATTCCACAAGAGTTCATTCTGCCATCTCTCTTGTCTATCCGTGGTAATTTTGTTTCAAGCTTGCGACAAGATGCTGACACTAGCTGTGAACTTTTTGTCAGCCACCTACATGGACGTGCACCCTTTTGGTACGCCAAGACGAGTCATACCCTATGATAATTTGAGTGGGAAGAGCGATTATCACGATGCCTCTCTGGCTCAACCCCACGAAAAGGCCTCTGAAAGGATAAAAGAAAAGAAGTATTTATATATAACTATTAATAAAATATGCCATTAAACCACACATTTCTCTGGAAACCTATCCAATATGAATAGTTGGAGTAAAATAGGTCCAAGAGATCTAAAATCAAGGAAAAGGTGGTAAAGATTGAGAGAATGAAACATGCCACCCCTGGATATTGACACCACCAGACCCATGATAATCGCGTCGATGCTGCAATTACGGCCACCGGATCCAGTCAACATAGCATTGAGAGCCCAAACAGCTTCTACCGCTACTCTCGCTTATTCGGAACCTGCTTGCCCAATTTTCAACCCCTGAAGAAGTTCGTCTTTCATCTTCTCCAGGACTCGGTCGAAGAATTCAACATCATACCAGCTGTTGTTGAAACAAGCTTGTATCACAAACTTGTCCCGGAAAGCGAGAGGGATAAAGAGCGGCATTTGATCCAACACTTCAACCAAGAAACAGATGCTTTCCAGTTCGAGCTTATCGCCCCTATCGTTGATTTTGAACTCTCGTGGGGTGATTCTATCCACTACACCTATGCTGCTGAAGTTTGGGCTTCGAAGAGGTGGGAGATCGGCTGGATAATCTCGCTCAAACTCTTGTTCGCGTTTCATATAGGCCAGCATGAGCTTCGAGAAGCTTTCTGGGTTCTTTTTCTTGTCCCCAGAGAGGGCTAATAAGTCAGTCTTGTAAGCGGCCGAGATCCTCTCCACGATTTGGTCAAAAGTAGCCTCGCGAGCATTGGGGATGCCAAAGGGATGAGCCCACACATGGATTCCAACAGTAAGATCTTGGTTGCTGTTGTGATTTTGAAGAATCTTTCTAAAGTTCATATTAATGTGGCTGGCATAATGTTTTGCCCTGGGGTCCTGTGGCATGGAAGCTATAGCCCGGATCATACTAGCGTTCAGGGCCATGGCCACACTGATGCCGCGATCGATACACGCCTTTCTGACGGCCTTTGAAGTAGCTTCATCCAATGTGATAGATGCATGAAGAGTATCCGTCGGGCCATCGGCTTCAGTCCCTTCTCGAATAGGGAGTGAGATGCTCGGTGTACATCCTCGGTATTCGGCCATGAGAGTATCAGCGGCTCTTTGGATGTAATCAGGTTCTTGGTCTTCGTGGACCTCAAATTCGACCTTTTCCAATCCTCCGGCCCCAGGAACCGTCGGCTTTTTAAGGAACTGTGCCATCTTCGATTCGATGTCGAAGTTGAGTCCGAATCGAAGCAGCCCTGCCACGGTTGCTTGATAGCCAGTCAACATCATTATACAGGCGTGACCATCAACGCGACGGTGCGATATCTTGAGAAAGACTTCGGACGAGTTCGGCAGCCAATGTAAAGTGGTAGAAGCAGCTGAAGGAACTCCTTTGATCGCGGCGAGCCCAGAATTATTTGTTCGATGGACGAAGAATGAGTTGGAGGACCATTTGGATATAACGGCATCTGCATCCTCACCCTCGGGCGCTTCATCTGCCATGATTTGGCGGGGATTGAAGCGGCATGTCGCAAGCCAAGCACGTCGAAGATACGACACAGGATTGCTGACAGATGTCGGAAACCTGAGTTTCATTCCGCAGGTCAAGCCATACTGTTCCCGGTCTGCTGATTTTGTTCCCTTGTTCACGTGTCCCTGCATCCAAAATTCCGATGCGTCCAGCTGCTTTGCAACCGACTTTTTCTTCGGGAGCGCCGAATTCCCAGAGGTCTGCGAGAGAGCCATTGTGTATGTATATATTTTTACCCGCTTGGATTGGTGCGGTTGAATGCGGAGTTCGATACGGAGAGAAGCTAGGGAGGATATTGAGAAGATGGAGAAGGCTTGAGAAATAATGGATGATACTTTGACAAAGACAGGATGCCCAGGCTAAATATATGGCTTGCACCTGTCAAAATTCCATCAGACTGTTGTGTTGGCTCGGCCCGCTCATCCCACTACTGATGCACACGTACAATCATCTAGCACTTATTGCTTAGCGCTATCACGGAAGATAAATTTGGTCACAAGCAATTTTAATTAATGAATAAGTCTATTCTCATACTACATGACGGAATAGGTGTCATATTCCAAGTCATTGATGTGATAATAATCACCGTAAACGCTCCGACTGCCGCTTCTTCTAGCTCATCAGCAGAATGTGCAATTTTAAACGCCCTAGTTTCAGTTATACTACCATGATTCGCTGAGGAGAACCTCCGAGGGCTACTGCAACCTCCACTCTCCCGTTCAGCAAATGAATCACAAATTTTCTGAGACTGTTTCAGTCTCGGCTCCATGAAGAGCACCAAGCTTTCAGAGCCCTATCACTTCAGGGCAACTCGTCTTTGTTTCTCGGCTGGCTGAAAATATCACAAAAGTCCCCAGGCCCTTCCGCCTGGGCTGTTCTCGCCGTATCAACAAAGCAAACCTTGTATGCGCCCGTCCCGCTGCCAACAAACGTCTCACATTTAGCTCCGGCATCTCTGCCGAGGACGCAGATCAGCAAAATCAGATCATATTACCATCCAATCATTCTATTTGGAGATATCGCGATTCTATATGCTTCTAGTTCTTAATCTCCAATTGCTGACTGTCGGTGAGATCCCTGCTGCTGGACCCGACCTCGAGCTTGTAGGTTCCGCTCTGCAGCCTCCACTGCTGCACAGTGACGTCCCACACGCTAAGATCCCGTCGGGTTAATGGGAATGTGACTGTTTGTGTTCGTCCTGGTAGCAGCTTCACTTTTTGGAAGCCTCGGAGCTGTCGGACGGGAGTCTCAAACTTGTCACCTGGAATGCCCACGTAGAGTTGTGCGACCTCGGCAGCCGTGACATTGCCAGTGTTTTTGACGGTGGCTGTAGCCGTTGCAATCACCTCCCAGAGCTCAGGGTGTCCGCCCTGCTGCACTGTGATATTGGACTGTGGAAGCGGCTGGATGCTAGCTTGCGAGTTCAGCTCAACTTCCAAGTCGCCAATCTCAAAGGTGGAGTAAGACAGCCCAAAGCCGAACTCGTAACGCGGCTCAATTCCCTCCTTATCAAAGGCCCTATAGTCAATGTAAAGACCCTCGGTGAAATCTTGCTGAGGGAAGGCGTCAAAGGTGACGGTTGAATTAAGCAAGTGGCCATAGTCTTCCTCCTTCTTTGCGACGGTGAAGGGCATCTTTCCGCTAGGGCTAACATCGCCCCAGAGAAGATCAACAAGACTATTCCCGCTTTCTTGTCCCGGGAGCAGGCCGTATACCACCGCGGTAACATTTGGGTGATCCACCCAAGCATCAACCACGCGGATTCCTAATCATCTCGGTTAGCCAAACTATGGTGCCGGAGGGAGGCGGCTGTTCTTACCGGCCGAGTGCACAACAACAATGGTGTTTGAGCAGTTGGCAGCCACATTGTTCACCAGCTTATCACCGAAATCGTCGGTCAAGCTCACACGATCCCACATTTCCGAGGCGAACGAGTTAATAAAAACAAGACAAGCGTCCGAGTTGGCGAACCTTGGCGAGGGATTGATGGATTCGAAATCCCAGCGCAAGATGCCGCCATCACGAGCAACCCTTTCTCGAATCGCCTCGAAGGGGCTCACGACGTATGGAGGCGCGGCGCCACCGGATCCTCCGCCAACTACCAAAGTTCCGTCAAACGTGTTCCATCCCCAGCTCTCGACGTAGTTTCCTCCGTATCGGGCAGGGTCTTGCCATGGACGCTTCGCGGCCGGCGCATCAGGACCGTAGATGCTAACAAACCTCGGCTTCTTCAGAGGCAGCGCTCCGTTGGTGTTTTTGACCAGAATGGTTCCAGCAGCGCCAATCTTGCGGATGAGCTGAGCATGGTCGCCACGGACATCGACAGGTTCGTGCTGTTCCGTGTAGGCGTAGACGTTGTTGGCCGGGTAGCCATTGTCCTGACCGAGATAGTACCAGGAAGCAAGAACTCGAGTGGCCATATCTGCGACGCGGTCGGCAGTGACGGATCCGTTGTTGACAGCGTCGGTAAGGTTGTTTCCCCAAAACCCACCGTCAGGCATAACAACGTCCAGGCCAGCATTGGCCGTCGCGACACCAGCGTGCTGCGCACCCCAGTCACTGACGACGAAGCCCTCAAATCCTAGCTCCGTCTTCAGGATACCGTTCATGAGTTTTGAGTTCTGGCAGCCATACGAGTTGTTGATGCGTTGGTAACTACACATGACCGCCCCAGCACCTTCACGGAGACCGTTCATGAAGGGAAAAGCATATAGCTCATGGAGGGTTCGATCGTCCAGGTTGGAGGAGATGGCTTCTCCCAATCCAACAGGCTCGGTAGGTCGTCGTCTCCATTCCTGCTCTTGAGCCAGCCAGTGCTTGATCGTAGCAATGACACCAGCCGATTGCAGACCCTTAGTGATCAAGCCCATTCCCTGACCTGCCAGGTAAGGATCGGCGGATAATCCTTCCCAGTTGCGACCACCTCTGGCAATTCTACCGAGCGGGCCAGCACATGGGAGCAGGGCGACATTGATGCCCTTACCGTGAAATTCTTCACCGAGGGCCTTTCCGTGCTGGTAATATAGGTCCCTGTCCCAGGTGGCTGCCACATGGACAGATCCCGGGAACCCAGAAACGAACTCTTGCGTTCGGACACCGGCGGGACCGTCATGGAAGCAAAGGCTGGGGACTCCAAGCCTACTGACCTCACCCGAGTTTCCAATGCATCGACCAGTGTAACCACGGGTGATGTTGGCCTTTTCTTCCAGCGTCATCTGATCCACAAGCGCTTTCGCTCGTTGATACGCACGCTTCCATCCATCACTAGTCTTTCCAGATCCCTCAGCTACACCGTGTCAGTCAACTCCCCTTTTTCAATTGGGACATGAAATACTAACGAGAAGGGTACACAGGTGGGCTAAGACCATAGTAGGGCACCTCGGACTCGTTGGTATATTGACCAACAACCCCGGGCAGCAGCAGAGCTAGCACAGCCTGTTTGAAAAACTTCATCCTGTCTTGACTGGTTCCAGTGCGCTGGTCCGAAAGGCGTGTTTCAGGGTGCCCATGGCGGGCAACTTAAATGAAGGCCCTCATGATGATTCTCGTATCGTTGTACGCTACGAAAACAACCCTTCCACCGACAGTTTGGGGTATTCGGCCCTTCTTGCGGAAATAGATGACGGCTTTTACAAGAAGGCTCCGCAATTACTATGTGCTCGCAGTCAAGCGTGCGGGGAACTGGGACGAAACCCATGTTCAAGGGCGACAAGGCCTCAACGTTAACCAACACCCAACATTTAAGCTTGTAATTTACAGTCCGCCACTTCCGGGAGGGCAATTGCAAGCGCTGCGTTAGCTGCTTCCCCGTCTCGGTGGCCCTGTTTGCTCCCAGTCATCGGCCAAGCCGGCCAGCAGAGATTCGGTCCTACTGCACGGGGCCAGGACCTGCATGCCGAGACTCGGACCAATTGCTCTCTGGGTGCTGGTTGTGGATTGATCCAATGCCTCTCTCACATAATTTTGCGCATGGCCCGCACTCGCAATAGCCAATGCAACATCGAGTCATACGACGATGGGGGCTTCTCCACGGACCTATTCCGCCTGACATAGGCTTTCCCCGCATCAGTGATGATCGCTCTGCTGGGCCCAATTTTCGGGCTAATCTTTCCCCGCGAAATTTGCCTTGGCTTGATCATGATGGGATCACCGCCAGCGCCCCCCGCTAGTATCGCAGGCAACCATATTCTCGCCCAATAGCCAGTCCAAAATCCAGGAATGTGCTTGTTCTGCCCGGGGTTGCATTCAATGCTGCGTTCTATATCCTGCAGCGTTATGGCACAGGACAAAAAATCTCAATGCCAAAAAGGAATGAACAGTCTGAGGGAATTGACGGTTCCTGAATCGATGGAAGACCATTTACATACGCTAATCTCAATTTCGTCTTCCAAACCTAGTAAACGTAGCAGTGGGCAGCCATACGATTTTTCGTGCTACGTATGAGTGCATAAATTTAATTTCGTAAGAAAACATGCATAGCCTGTGTTCAATACACAAGAGTCTTTATGGGCAATAATTCGTTGGTTCAGGTCCAGGATATGAGCGATGGACAACAGATGTTTAAGGAGGGAGTCTGCACGTAATGTAGTAATTCTTTTCCAGGTCGATGATCTTCTTAAACAGGAAAAGAACGGAGGGAATGTTTTACTCATGTATAATTATCTATGCATGGAACAAAAAATAATTTTCATCTTGTAACGCGAACAGAGACAAAATTCGCTGCTATTTTCCAGTGGGGCCTGCCAATTTTCCCCTCGGGGTGAGCCAGTGGAGATGATGTGACATAATTCAGACTGGGACCATGGACGAGTTGCTCCACAAAACAATCACTCTGGGGATAGTCCCGCCCTGTTAAGCGTACATTTCCTTGCAGCTCCTGCCCTAATCCAAGGAGTTTGCTGAAATTATTCTCGCCCAATAGCTTGGAAAATGACAACCCTAGGACTAATTTGCCATTCAACCTGAGCAATTGGTGATAAGATGCCGAAGCTGCAACCACCCCATAGCCTGGCCTGCAGAAGATGGTGATGTGGCGCTGGGACCCGACCTCTCACATGCTAAAACAGGGCGCCATCACGCCACCAGTTGGATGATTTGATCCAATTCACGTACACTTCATTAATCCTGCCATTGAAATGGCCATGTAAACTATATCGGGGTTTTATGGCGCATACCTTACTTTAATGATGAAAATGCAACTTGAACCCTTCAGTCTCTGTCAAAAGAAATTAAAGCGATCTAGAAACGTCGTCAGCGTGGGGACGCGTTTTGCCGCGTTTGCAATGCTAAGGAAACAGAGAATAAGATCACAAGGATTCATACTCTTACGCGCACAGCTACTAAACTTTGAATCGGGTTCATCATAGTATTCATCTTTACATATGTCACAGTCAAAGCTCCATATGTTTTCCAATCATCAGAGATCCAACCACGCAGGGTTCAATGACTTCCTATGCACTATATCGAATGACAACAGCATTCAATGCGTTTCTCCCATTTAGTTCATTTCTATGGTCAATGATTTATCCTTCCATATTCGTTAAATAATTGCCGTTGCATGTGCAGGTTTTGTATCTTGATAGGAAAAAAGGGATTCACCATACTCGAATACCAGTGTGGCTTAGAACCTGATTCTTTTTTCCCCTCTTCTCTGACGCCAGTAGTTTGTAGACTCGATTATTTCCGTACAGCCCTTCAACAACCATCCCCACTTCCGTATAAATGCAACACTGGCTTCCCAACCGCGAGGGTCCCAGGGCTCACCCCAGACAATCAGGGATGCTTTCCCCTCGTACTCCTCATCTACGCGCAACAGATCCGCACATATGAGATCGTCGTCGAATCCAAGATCTATAGCTTGCAAAAGATTATCACGGAACCCCGGGATAGGAATAAGATCAGACCAGGGGTGGTGGACCTTGGCAAGCTGGGTTGGCGTTGGTCGCAGGGCTGCAGGATAGCGTGCTTCCGGGATTGAATCGAGTCGCCCAGGGCCAATCTGATTGAAGGGCGATATGAATTCATCGGCACAGAACCCCTTCAGGTCGAAGCCGATAATTTTAGCATTGTGTGTAACAGCATTTAGGACATTGAGGCGGATCAAATTGGGAAGGGCTACAGGGCTTGCACAGCCGGTTGAAAACTCTCTCATGGCCCTCCTCGCGAATCTGAGCGTTTTCTCCTCTCTGTCTCGGTAAGGCCAGAGCATGTGACCTTCAAATTCAATGGCGATCCTGGACTGAGCGGCCTGACCTGAGACCTTGGGTGGAGCAGTTTGGTTTTGTGCCAATAAGCTATCGTGCGGCGCTTTCTGGCTGTTTTCTCCAGCTTGCTTTCTTCTTCCTAATCCAAAATGTTAGCCCACGCATTTTAAAAGTCGGCACGGAAGGTAGGAGACTAGCTGTAAGCTCTTTGATTGAGTCGGTTTTGGAGGCGTTTTCGCTGCTTCGTGCTCGTCACCCCGGTCCAATCATCACTGGCGCCATGTGCCTCGGGGTTCTGCAGCATTGGAGTCCAGGCAATAAGACCAGTAGGCGGCGTTCCTCCTTGTAAATCCATGGTTACGGGGGTGCATCCGAGATCAGTTTCACAGGACGTGCAGATGTAGCTGGCTTACTCCCTCGTACTTATTGGTCATGTCCGACTCACCATCTCCATAAAAGTCGGCTCTATTGGATGGAGATAACGGCGTTTAGATTTAAAATTAGGTACTAGCCATATTCAGACGCGAATGTATGATAGCACTGACAGCCATGGAGATGACCTCATCAGCGCTGAGATGAAAAGAATTGAATGGGGCTATCAAGGTGAGAGAATATGAAATATAAACCCAAGGGGGATGTAAAAATGGACGAAAGAATTTTATGCTATGATATCCATAATTCCACACTGTTATCGCCGTACTGCAAGTGAAGGGCAATAAGGTGTTTGATAACAAATTAGGATGCGATGCTTGTTGAAGATTGCGGGCCAAATTCATCTCGAGTATTTGAATACCCACAGAAATGGCTACACCATCTTCTGACAGGTTAAATATTCGGTCACCAAATGCTATTTCTCCATTATTTACACCGTCCAGACTTGCCCAAACGGCAATGGAGGGGCCTATGATGGTCCCGGGTAGGCCGATTGGCACGGACCATGAAGCAGCCGAGTTCAGGCGAGAATCGTACCATCGTCTCATGTCGGAGCTAATATGTATTAAATCCTCACAACCCGTCACTTACAAATTCAACATGACGAACTCTTCCGGCAAATCAGATTCTTGAATCCAATTTGATATTGCTCGACTAAGCAAATCAGGATCCTGTACATGCATCGCATGTCGCATCGAGGGTACAGATGCAGCGACGCCACCAAGCGAACGCGCCACAAATCTGGCAATGTCTTCATTGTCGTTCGTGGGTAGTGCTCCCTGTTTCGTTGCCGCAACAGCCAGCACGCGCACCCCGTTTTCCTTGAGTTTTCGGGCCGCTGTATCTGAAAGAAAGTCTTCCAGTGGAGTACTGGTAATCGCCACAATATTCTGGCTCAGTCCCAGTGAACGAAACCCGCCCCATGCTGATTTCACATGCATATCCTCCTTCGCATCAATGAAGTAATTTATCAGTCTCTCTGGTAGCGCCGAGATTAAAAGTCCTTCAAACGACATGCCATAGGACACTAGCAGTGTACTGGAGGTACGGGCAGTTCCAGAAACGTAGACAGATAGAATGAGGTTGGGATGATGTGCGGCAAAAAACAGAGCCAGGTTGGCGCCCATGGAGTGACCAACCAGGTGGACCTTGCCGTGCCGTGCTTTCTCTGTGACGAGTCTTGCTAACAGGGACGACGTGTATTCGAATGTCAATGGGCCTAACTTGGTAGCTTTGCCATGCTGTGGAAGATCTGGGATTAAGAGGTGGTGGGGAACTGATTTTTCGAGACGGCTCCATGTATTAGAAGAGTCGAAAGCACCGTGGACAATCAAAATAGACGTGTCATAATCTTCGTTGAGAGAAAGATGAGGAAGTATGTCTTGAGTTTGAGAACTGTTCATTGCGACGGTATGGCTAACTACCGTTGAGGATGAAGGACTTTGATCTGATTGAATAGACTGCACGAATGAAACCTCTATACGATAAAACGCACCCGGCATTCGGGTTATCTTTGATTCCGTCACCTCTAGTGCTGACGGTATACTGGGCTAACCTGCTCTAGTGCTGGCAAGGCTGTCACCTTGAAAATCGAATCATGTTTTAACCGGTTATTTGCTGGATGTGCATTGACGGGTATAATCTGAATTGCTTCGATAAAAAACTTAGCATGAAAATTTTCGAGATTGCTGATGAATGGTTAATTTTTGCGGACCCGCCGTCTCATTGTGTATTCGTGCCTGTGCTCCCTCCTCTCGCGCTTTTATTTCCTCTCATCTTTTTTTCATGCGGACAGTTTTGATGTGTTAATCCTCTCATAATTGGACAAAGACCAATTTTATAGGAAAGATAAAGCAATAAACCCACTGAAACAATGCGATTCATTTAGCGATTTCAGTAAAGGGCCTAGAATAGAATAAAGTAATTATTCATCGAAGGGAGAACACTTTGGTGCCACCGCAAGTTGGGATCGCCCTCCTTGCGCACTGCCCAAAACTGTTGCACAAGGATCAACAACTGTGTCGCAACGCCTAATCCCGAGCGACTGGCCATGGACTTCAGGTTCACCAGCATGCGGTTTTGAAGGGCCGGAGTACCTGCTTCAAAAGCCGTGATGGCGATCGGCCACAAGCCCGGGCAGAATGGCCGATTAGTGCATAATTCTAGCGATTCAATATGGGAAAGCGATTGCTCAACCAAAACCTGGACCTCCTCGAGGGGTCTGCCCCTGACGGTTCGTTTGAGATATATGAGCGCCCCGAAATAATAAATATGGCTGTAGTGATCCAGGAGCATTTCGTATTCCTTTCCTACGGATGGATGTGACTTTCTAGGTACGGAAAGAAAAAGCTCCAGTTCCAACCTGTCAAGCTTCTCGGAAAGGGCTGTTGTGTCTGGGGGCGACTGTTGATCCTGCAACAGTTCACATTGTATTCTGATGAGGTTCATGTCGTGGATGAACTGCAAGATGGACTGAGGTACACCATATTTCCTATCCAGGATGTATTGCTCCGGTTGCAGCTCCATGACAGGATAGAGGTCCCAGAGGGCCTCGTTGGGGTCTCCCGATATGAATTGCGACTGGGCGAAAATAGCCATGCCCATGAAGTACTGATACACCGCAGAGCCTGACTCGGACTGGTGCCACAGCTGAGCGTTGATATTCCTCACCCACTCTATAGCCCCTCGAAGGTGGATATGCCAAAAAGGGGTAGGCACTGTGACGGCTTCGTTGAGGATGCACATGATGAGCGAGGCGAGAATGGAGATGCGTTGCGCTTCGTTGTGAGATTGGTGGATATTGTGGCCGAGGTGAGTGATGCCCAAATTATGATGCTCCAAGGCGACCTTCTCAAGGCTACACCCAGGATCTGGTGTGACTTTTCTTGACGAGAGGTGAAATGCAGACGCCGAACACATCAAGTGGAACACGGCCGTGGCGCCTGAGGATGTTGTGGACTCTGCCCGGGCGCCTTCGAGTGCGATAGGCATGAAGACGGTACGAAATATGTTGTGAAACCCTGGCACGGGGTTCAATGCGTCGCAAACATGCATGGACCAATGCTCTATCAGCTGGCACTGAAGACCTATGTCGGGAATAAGATCCAGGTGCTGAATTCCCATTTTCGTGTTGGCGTTTGTCGCATCTGTCTTGTCATGGCTCCAATTGGCCACTTCCTTCAAATGACGTGCACTGTAGTGCAAAGGGGGGAACCAAGAAACGTCGGCATTGTTTCCCTCGCTGTCATCGAATTCAAGTGGCGTGGACACTTCGGTACCAGCACCTTTGCTTTGCGTGTCTGAAACGTCTGTCGACGGTGGATACGAACCATCTCGTGCGAAGCCTCGACCAAGCATTCCATAGGAGCGGAATAGTTGATCACATAAATCGTTGGTAAATGGATCGTCATTTTCGAGAATTGAATCCTGCTCAGCCTGAGAAGAAGCTACCGTGTCAGACTGGGGGCCTTTCTGGAACAAGGTCGCCTCTCCATCGCTCGGTCTGTCGTCTCTTTGCGATTGAAGTCGAGAGGCGGCGGGCCCTTGCATAGAATCACGTTGGCAAAAAGTGACGATGCTATTCGTGGGGACCTGGCTCTTCTTTTGCTTGGAGGATTTTCCCTTGAAGTTAGTCGGACTTCGTACGGAGGTCCATGAGATTTTGGCCCCATAGCCCTCGCATTGCAGCTTCAGGCGGCGACAGCGGTTACATGTTGGCTGGGCCTCATCGCATTTGACGTGCTTGGCCCGGCATGTCCAACACCCAGTGAAGCTTCTTACCCTGCTCTTTTGAGATGAGCCCGAGTCAAGACTGGGATGCGAGGACTTTGGCATGATCCGAGCGACCCATTGGATTTTTGAACACTCCAATGATTTTGGCTGCAGAGAGAGAAACAGAACTCAACATCAAGCCTGCCTGTTTCCTGCCGTGTTTAAGACGAGCCAACTAGTCCAGATTTGGACCTTTTTGCCGACCACCCGACCCACTTATTTCCGATATAGGAATTACCAAAAAAGGGGTGAATTGACGACCACTGGGCGCTAATTGTATCCAGGGCCACCGTCAAGAATCAGTACTGGGGAATGCCTTGTCTAACTGTAGCCTTGCGAGTGGGTGGTGATGGTCTCAGAATAATTGAGTCGTGTCACCTGTTCTTAAGCATGCTGCGAGTGAGACTGCTCGACCTTGGCGCCCTCCTAGCTAGCGTCGGCTGTGGAATCCAGGTCCCGTGCTGGCCAAACTGACGCGTCTTCGCAGCAGGCAGCTAAGGCTAGTGGATGAAGGTGTGCCTTGGTGGCGATGCGCGTGTTTAGGCCGCGCCAATGCGAAGATGAGCCAATAAAATTAAACAATGAGTCCTGAAAATGAGCGCAGATGACTGTGAGAAGCCGAAGTCTCAGCCGACCTGAGGCGTGATGGGTAGCACAGCCTCCGGGGCTCAAGTCGGAAACATTCATAAAATACCAAACATCTCCCGTGCTGTTGGACAACTAATATTGGCATCCATTACATTTTGTGGCTTCGCCTACAGCTTGGGTTACAGAATTGCTTGTTTCAATAATTTGAGGGTCATTTTAACAGACGTCGCCATGTGTCTCCCATTCTTCACCAAAAGGCGGCTTCGACCAGAGCATACAATGACCAGACCAACTATTTCGCAAGTCGTACATCCTCCCCCACAAGCAACACGAACCAGCACGCGACCAGCTCGGATGGATGTTTATTCCGTACATTACCATCCCGGCCAACTGAGCAACCCCATGCGCCTACAAGCTATAGCAATGGCGGCCGCGCCATCTGCACCAGCACCAGCATCCGCCCCTCCGCCATCGTGTGGATTTTAAGATTGCCGAAGGCATAAGAAGTCGGGACCTTTAACATTTAAAATAACCAATCACAAATAATAGGACGGGTGGCAAGATACTTTGAGCGGGTCTTCTTCGTGGCGTGTTCGGGAAAAACCAGTGTTGGAGGGCCCAGGGTCCAAAAAATCAGTCCGGCGAAAACAAGAAGGGGGGGGGGGGGGGGGTAGATAATGCTGAATATAGACGAATATAGCACAGTTAGACGGTATGATTTCCTTGGTAAAATGCAAATCATATTCCTGTTCTCAGAAGTTTATCAAGATGCGTCTCATCTGTTGACTCAACCACTTCTGATTTAAAGCCTATATAAGATGTGCTCTCGCTAGCATTGGAAAGCTTCAACAAGAGCTAGGATGAGAGATTCCAATACTGTCTTCCCCCTCTCAAAATCTGCTTCCCCAGAAAGCGGCGGTACATGGAGGAAAACAACATTTCTTTTGTCGTCCCCTCCCTTTGCCATTTCCGCGAGTGAGGTATAATATACCAAGCCGCAAACGTAATCACCAACATCATCCGAAAGTCGTAAATCCGTTGTGCCGGCATTACTCCACTTCTGATGGCCTTTCCCTTTCTTGTTTGCACCCACTCCCGAAGCTATCCTCCAATTTTGTTTCCATGATTGAACCACTTGCTCCAGATCCAAAGACGTTGCAAGCCTCTCAGCGCTCTTCTTGCCCCACATCTTCTGTCCTTCCGACTTTGGGATGACTTGACGGTCTACGTCTGGGTACTGATGATAGCCATCTCGGCATGCGCTTTGCTCCACGGCAAAATAATTTCGCTCAACCGCTAAGCCGACATGAACCACAATGTCTGGGTTGTGGTGCCCAATCAATTGAGGAGATACTTGGAGTAGCGAGCGGTACGCGGCTTTGAGCGGTTCTTGATGCACGATCAATTCAATACCCGGTAAAGACTGAGGGAGGCGCTTGACGATTTCAAATGACGGATTTGTTGTGATGTCTTGGAATGCCTGGGGGATATTATTAGAGATATGGGATCTCCGCATTTGGTGGCACTTACACCGAAGCCAGTAACAAGGACCCGCACAGAGTTGGACATGGTGACGGTTGGTTGAGTGGACACAGAACAGGTGTGATGGATACGGTATAGAAAGAAATCATTTACCTTTGCGTCTTTATAACATGGAGATAAATATCCTGTCGTGGAAGATGGATTTCAGCTTGGACCCCTAGCAAGCTTATAATGCCAAAAATAGTACATCATTTCGGTATGACTCACACCGTCTTACTAGAGACCGAATTTAGAACTCTTTGTCGAAGACACATTCTATTCATAAAATGAATTATCCTCTCTAAAATGAATTTTTGAACAAATTATTTCACCAAACAACTCCCGTGTAGCGATTCCATATTTAGGCATACGTGGCCTTATAATCGCGATGCATCCCAGGTCACAACTAAATCAAGTCTACAATTTCTTTGCATTAAAACGTTTCTCCCACGTTCTGCAGTAGTTTTGCATATCCTCTCTGACACTGGGAAGCCCTAGTGGAATCCTTTCAAAATTCTGCTCTTGTTGACTGTAAATATGGATACTTGAGACTTCAGGAACCTCTCGCATATTTTTCTTCGTTATAGGACTGACGGTACCAAATGTCGGCTTGGATCCATTATCAGAGAGGCTGTAGATTTCCACAGTATAATTAATAGGTGAATCGTAGATGATATGGGGAGAAGATTAACCTACTGTTCGGGTTTCATGTTGAAAATGAATTTGGAGATGCAATGGGAGCCGATTGTAGCGAATTATGCAGCTCAGCTAACATCAAGCCTTAAATCGATATGCCCACAGTCATAAGCTTAACAGGTGATGTCTATACGGAAACTAAATAGAGTGCACTAGAGTCAAATTAAATAAAAGATGAAAATGCAGATTTACTTACCGCCTCACTTTGTCCACGCAGGTAAAAAAGTGACATTCTTTGAAGGGAACGGATCCACGTGTAGCACTAACCTGGAGCCAGGGAAACAAATCTGACAGACATCCTTTCCCTGAAAAAAAAGTCCCTTCAGGGAATGACCAGGGGGAATATCATGTTGGTCCCAAAATAGATCCTCACTAGTTGCCGCATAATCCGAGGCCAGCCTCGGGATACCATGAGGATTTTCTTTAGATTTTCTTACTATCTTCTTCTTGAAAGATTCTTTTCAGCCGCTATCCTGAATCTCATAACTGGCGAGGCCAGATAGAATGCTACAGAATCTTCGAGTTCACCAACTTTGCATGCTCAAACACGTCTCTATTTAAGTGATTGCTCGTCTACTACAGGTACTTGTTTGATGTCAATTTTTGCCATGCAAACTCTGGGTATTTACGAAATTGACCGTGATAATTTAGAAAACCTAGTGGACATATCATTCTATCGATGAATTTTCATGGTATTAACGTCATCATGTTATGATACGAGATGTTTGTAATCGGGAATCAGGCACCACTACGGATGGAGGAACTGGACTAGTGATAATAAAAATAAGCAGCAGACTTTCAACCTATCATAATAAAATCACATGTAGTTGGCAATATACTAGATCTGAATATTGGAAATTCCAGCCAATCTGTGAAGGTAAAGAATGAGTTCATGACCAACAATAACGCCATATGTAAACGGTTTCTTTGCTTCCTCCAGGGTCGCAAAATCTCCTCCCCGTTGTCTCTATGCCACTTCCTGTCTGGCTTGCACCATCCGGTCCGCTCTGAAACCTTGACGGAACCTCTTTGAAGCTCGGATATTGCTCCTGGCCCAAGAGTTGTACACCATGTCCACTCTCGGGAGTCGCCCTAGGGGATACACTTCCGAACCTGTAAAGATAGGTCCACGGCAGGAAGTCTTTTGGTGCTTTTTGAGGTTATCCATACGAGTAAATCCTCGTCCGCACTCTTCGCATCGACATTGGTTGGGACCATGGCACAGTCTGTGCTTTTTGAGATAGGTCCGCCACTTTGTCCTATTCCCCGTGGGTCGGTAACCACACAATTCGCAGGTTAGGGAATCAGGACCCGTAGCTGCAGGGGTAGAAGGAAGAGAATAGAGGAGCCTGGGCTCTGAACGAATAACAGATACATCAGAGGTTGGATCGGGTGCATCCTCCGCCGCAGGCTTGGGGCTAGAGTGCACCAATGTAGGGACGGAACTCATGGATGGCCAAGAGTGTCCAGATCCTGTCTGGGCTTTTATAGATGGGCAAACATCCCCTGGGGCTTCCTGCAGCGAAAACGAATTATCGGAAGCAAAGTTTCCACCCACCGCCATGGTGGAACTGGGGCTAACATGGGTGTTGGCAAAAGATTGCCCTCCACCATAAATGCCACTTTCGGTGTGCGAGACAAGGGATGGTTCGACTACCGCTTTCGGATATGTGCCGATGGTTGCGCTATTCGGAAGCATGCTGCTATTCGCAATCCTTTCCACGTCCGAGCCTTCTATTTGGGACGGAGAAGCCGTGAGATTTCTGTCAACGAACATGTGACTCCATGAAAGGTTATTAGGAGACTCGGAAACTGAACACCCCGCCCCTAAACCGTAAAGATCCATGGCAGGGGATTCCGACCACATGTCCGCAGATAGTTCACAAAATAGTTGCGATATGTGTCCCGGGACCTCGACTGGGATTTCAGTATGGTGCTGAGGAATTTCACCAAGAGAGCAACCAGCAGGTGCGACTGCCGTAGTTTCATCGTGCTTGGAAGATTCTGGGCTTTTTACATCGTGCATTGTCGAGGTCGGCGATGGCGCTCGTGATGAAGCCCTACTCAGACTGAAGATGCTGCTCGCCAATTTACGCATCTTTCCCTTTTTCGAGGAGCCTCTCTCAATGGGTTCAACACTTTCACGTGTGCAGCGACATTTAAAAGACTGATTCTCGAATGCAAAGCAGTCATAGCTACGGCAGCTGTTGCAATAGAGTTTCGTGCTCGTGATATGTTGACATTCGTAGACATGACGCATCAGGCTTTTAGCATCTTCGAAATTGTCCTTGCAGTTGCTAAAAGGGCAGGCCCAATTTGCCCTCTCATCATGTAGTTTCCCATCATACACGAGCGTGTGCATGGCCAAAGTGGCGATGATCTTTGCCTTCGTGCAGTTGTCAATCTGTGGCAATGGACTAATTTTTTTTTGCCGACATCAGCAGGCATGTCACGATGAATATTCGAGCTATCAGCAAAAGGCTTACCGGCATTTTGATGAGGAAGTGGCATCCTCGGTTTGAGGTGAGTGCGAGGCAGAAGACGGTCTCCTCGGCCCGACTTCTTCGGTTGGGCGTGCCGTTTCTGTTGGAAACAGACACGGAATGATGCCTGCCATTTTCCTTTACGTAAAAAATCACAAATATTCACGTCGTTGGGCAATCCAATGTGTACAATTTTGGACGGGCGTGAGTTCACTGGGAAATCGGCGTGGCTTATCTGGCGAGCAAGAGCCTTTTGATATGGGTGGAATATGTCCCTGTCACAGTGAACTTCCCCGCTCGGTTGGGAAGTCCATCAAATTCGACACTTGCACTTCAGGGAAATCGGCCTCATCTGTCTGGCCGAAGATAACACGTCGCCTTCGGAATGCACACAGTTCCCTGCATAGCGGTCAACTGGTGGCTTCGATTCGTTCGCTCGTATGCAGGGAACTGGTCAAAAGGGCTTTAGCAAAGGGAACATGCATTTTCTCAGGGAAAGGAGCTGGTTGAGAGATTAAAATGGCGTCCCGTTGCGTCCTCTCATTGATCGTTACGAAGGCCCACTTCTTGAAAATAGAGCAAGGCAACCGCACTATTCCCTAGGGCGTTTTTGCCTTCATGCACCAGGTCGTCCGAGGGATGCCATGCGACCCTTTGGGAACCTCCCGACGAGTGAGGTCCTGACGTGGGGACTGAGAGCCGCTGGTTCCGGGGAGGACGCGAAGGTTGAGCAGTCCGATGCCAAGGCCATTACGACGAGGTGGCAAAAGTGCATTCTATGAGAGTCAGCTAGCCTTACTTCAGGCCGACTCAGACCGTTTCGTACGCGCGTGGTTCCGACTCCGATCGCCATGGCCCGTGGTGGGCAATTTTGAGGACATGAAAATTGAGGAATGAGAACAAGTAGGGCGACATCCTCATATTATATAGGTATATAATCGAGAAAAGCATAGCCCTCTCAGCATAGCCACCGCTAGTGACAGGCATCCTCTAAAAAGCCCGCTGTTTAGTGAAAGACTCGCAAGTCATTCGTTGCTTGGGACACAGCCTCATCAGGCTCTGGGACACTGCCCCAAATGCCACTCCTCATCTGCACGCCTATACCAATCAGAGCCAAGGTACCTTGCCGATATTTTGCATAAAATGGCTCCGGAAGCCTAGTAAATCCGACGTGGCCCAGATTTCTTTGCATCAACAGGTCAACTTTGGGTTGGGCTGTGCTCACAATGTGCACGCCAAATACCAATAAACACCGCAAATGATGCTGCTGGAGACGACCCATTCAAAGGCTCTTACGGTCGGCGCCAACTTTCCGGGATTAGGTCGGTGGTAGTAGGGAAAAACCGCGGCTGCGAAAACGCCACAATGATTTAAGGGGTCAAGTGATGATTCATGAATCGGAGCATTTTATCTCTTCCACGAGCCCTCAACCCTTCGCTTTGCCAGATTACCTTAAAAAGAAAAAAGATGAGCCCCAATCAAATTCATGATTACCCTGCTACAGCAGTCCTTGCCCTCGGCATTTTGCCTGGTCTAGTCGGCATCAACTCCCTTCTTCGCCCCGGCCATGCCCTCTCACTGTTGGGATTCCCCAGCCCCTCTGAAGAAGATGGAAGACAGATCGCCCACGCACTAGTGCGAATGTCAGCCGCACGAAACTTGACCATGACACTGACTACCATTGCTGTGTGGTGGACCGCAGACCGAAGGACGCTGGGTTACACACTCCTCGCTGGTGTGCCAATTGCATTGATTGATGGATTCATCAGCCGGTCACTGATTGGAGCCATGGAATGGGGTCACTGGATTTTTGTTCCCATAAGCTTGGGTCTGGGTGCTCAACTGGTCGGGTTGATTTGAAGAATGAAAAACGGTGCAATGCAATGCTCGAAAATTGTTGATTTAACGCTCTGAAAAATACGGCAAATATCAGCACACTTTTGCCAGAACAAATAACTATCAAACCCAAATAAGAATAGTTACCCAAAGAGAATCTCTGAGGATAATTTGGGATTATTTCTACTTGCGAGAATCCATGGGACAAACTATTACCAACTTCTTCATCCGTGTGCTGTCGCGCAAAGCTCCACCATCCTGCAGTAAATCATGAAATTTGCTCTCTTTATCCTCTCGCTGATGCAAAAAAAAATTTAAAAAAAAATAGCTTAATCTGGACCCTCGCTGACGAGGCTTTCTAGAGCAAGCGAACTCGTGTTCAAAAGTCTCATTTGTGAAGCTGGATAGGTTGAGAGGAGGGTAGCTTTTGGGGGTAGGCTGGTATTTCGGCCGCACTAATCAAGGATAGCGTAGGTCAACAAACACCGTTTATGGTTAGATCAACTCTGGGAGTCATGAGTGAGCGGACATTGCAGGCTTCAAAAGAACCAGGTTTTTTAGCGCATAAGTGAACATTTACCATATTCAACATTATCAGATCTGTTAGCTAAGTCTACCCTAAATTTAGCCTATATTCGAGGGAAAGCTGCCGCATGTGTTGTTGCACCGGGCCAATGGTTACATGGGGATAGAAATGCGGTCCAGGGTATCACTGATTTCTGAACAATGAACTGACTCATCCCATTCTTCTGGATATATCCCTCAACATGACTACCGCGTCGTTGGATGCATTGCCAACAGAGATTCTGGATCAGATTCTTGCCGACTTGGAAATTACAGAGATTATCGCCCTTTGGAAATGCAACAAGAAATTGTCCCATCGCCTTGGGCCTCAGCTTTTTGGCTCCACAAAAGCGCTGAGAAATACTATGCGTTGGGCTTGTGTCAACGGAGATGAAGTCGTCATCCGTACAGCCATCTCGTATGGTGCCGACCCCAGCATCATCGAAGTGCCTAAACGACCTCAAGATCGCTCAGCCACTAGGACGCCAATGTTTCCACCCGCTTGGGCCACCCGCCGCATCCTGTTGAACCTAGAGAATGGTCCCTTCAGTGCCTCGACCCTGGCCATGGCGGTACGCCGCGGCCAGTTGCGAGCTTTTATGACTCTCATCGAACTGGGGGCTGTAATTTCGGGGGTTCACTGGAACCAAATTAAAGCATTGATCCAGCATCTAACGAGGCGAGATAGATGGGACCTATTGCGATGTTTTCTCGACGCTGGTTTGGGCCGCGAAGTCATGGATCATGCTTCGCTGGATCTTTCTCTAGCAGAATTGATTAAACGATGCGCGCCAATTGATATAGTCAAATCCATGATCCGCCAGGGTGCCAACCCAAACCATTTAGTCTATGATGGCCATAGGAATCTCGTTTCGCCGTTATCAGCTGCAATTAAGCGTGGAAATATCCCTCTGGCCGATCTCCTCCTGGAGGCTGGTGCTGATGTTCAAGGAACTGCCAAGTGCCTCGGCTTCCATAAAGAACATGATAAACCTTTCACATACTATCGACCTGGGCATATGCCAATCTTTGCAGCCGCGGAACACATGGCTGAAGTTGGATCTACTGATATGATAGACTGGTGTCTCAGGAACGGTGCAAGCATCAATGCTGTTGCTCCAGCCATGAGGTTTAAATTGCGCTTCGGTGCGCATTTCACAACCACTCCGTTGATAACGTATCTTGAGCATCTGCACGGGTGGGCGGGAGAGCTAGAAGTCTTACCAAGTGCCGGGGTTGTGTATTTTTTAGACCGTGGTGGGCGATGGAACCCTCAAGAACATGGCCAAAAAAAGCGATGGCCCTGGATCGAAGGCGGATGGTCCGATGACTCATTACTGCCGAAACCCATTGAATTCTTATTAGGAAAGTGGCCCCCAAGCACACTAGAGCAACCCCAGTTCTTTGAAACCATCAAGTGTCTTGCACAGCACCGGGTATCAAGACAAGATTCATATGAACTATTGAGGCAGTACAGCGTCAACCGAGGAATCCAACGGTGGCATCTTCCAACGTATGGAGCGGACCAATATCGTCCAGCAAACGTGCCAAAGTGGTGGGAAATAGTTCATCTTATATTGGACCAGTTACAAAAGGTTGGTGCCTCCTGCAAATATTCCGCAATGTGTGCTCATTCTATACATGCAGGACGGAGACAAATATAAATGGCTGCAGTATATTGACTTGCCTGGGGGGACTCGAACTTTGCTCCATCGAGGTATTCTCAGTCAGAAAGATCATGATGAGTTACTTTATAGCATTATTATGAGTAAAACCTACTGGCCAGACGGTCACGGTAAATTCGATCAAATAATCTGCGACCGCATACAAGCTGGTGGGGCCGACATAAACGCTCAGCTTGGAGAGGGTAACGAGACAGTTCTACACTATTATTGTAGGTCATTGAATCGCATCTTGCTGGGAAAGACCCAATTTCTCGGGCATGATGAGGAAGTGAAGAAGAGGGTGGATCAGGCAAAGGCGTATTGTTGTGCGCTTGTCAATCGTGGTGCAGATCCCTTCTTGAAAGCCAGAGGTCGAACGGCCATTGACATTTTGAAGACTGGGGTTGAAACCGTTGAATCAGCACGAGTGAATGATGTTATTGAAATGGAGAAAAGTTTTTGCCAGGCCAGACAAAGATTTATTGAGAAACAGCTAGGACACCTTAGCATAGAGTGAGAATATCTTAGCGCAGAGCACCCGATTCACAAGAGAAGCGTGATTGATGTGAATAAGTCAGAGCCACGTATCCATCCAGCCTGAATCTACTAAAATAGCGGGATGCGCCCACTTGAGTGACTATAATCCAAGCGTGACTTATCAATGCGAGAGAGATGATCGGCTTCTAATTCATATGCAAATGGCAACGGTGATGTTTGTTGAAGAAAGGGTCGTTTATTTTTAAGCTGCCAACCAAGATGTAAATTATCTGCAACTGAGCCACAAAATTAGATCTTGAGAATCAATCAACTGCGGCATGCTTAAGAGTAGTTCATCTGTCGTATGATTACGAAGAAAAGAAGCCAGAGTCGGGTAAAGGAGCGTGATCCAGCTTGAAGTATCCTGGCTGCAATATCTGAAACACTTGCTTAGGATCGTACTTTTGCGATGTTTCCTTCAGTTTGACGACATTGCTCTCACCATGGGTGGCAATCACATCCTGGAACTGACTTGCGTAATTCATGTAAACATAATCGTTGCCCACACCGCGGGATTTAGCCTCTGTAGCCACCTTCTCGAGAATCCCAGACATCCATTTATACACAGTCTGGTCGTCTGACTTGTTATTGTACATGGCGGCCAGCTGCAGTATGAAAAAGGGGCCATCTGCAGCATCAAGACCCAATGGGTTACCGCCATTTTGTGTCATCTTTTCAAGCTGCGGTACAGTGATGCCTTGGACAATAAAGTAAGGCGCAATTCCAGAAACATTGTTAACGGAAGGCAAAGTTTCATAAAATGCATCCCTGGCAAAGGCAAGGATATCAGAGTCAACCTTGGTTGTCATGTCGTAGTAAATCTCGCGCAACCCAGACGGATTTACTTCCATCATCTCCTTGGCCCACTCTCCAAGGATTCGGTTCTTTGTTGTGTCATTTGTAGAGGGAATGGCATTAAAATCATCCCAGATGGCCGCATCACCGGCATCAGGCTGAGCATAATAGAGCGCTGGCATCGCAACCTTGGACTCGCCATCAGTGGTCCAAAAGACGTAAGATCCAGCTTTGGGATCGCTAGAGGAATTATGAATCAAGTTTATGAGAGCATTTGAAACTTGTGGGAAGTTGTCTTCAGTATACGTCCGCATACCGCCCCAAATCTGGCCCTTGGAAAGAGGGATGGTCTTGAGGTTGAAACGAACAAGACCAAAATTGTTTCCACCACCTCGAAGCGCCCAAAAGAGATCAGAATTATGCGTTGCGTTCGCAGTTGCGAGTACTCCGTTTGCGAGGACAATCTATTGTCTTGTTAGATTGAATATAATAGATAGATGTTAGGTTTTTACCTCGTAACTTTCGACGTTGTCGCAGGCCCAGCCGTGTGTGTTCGAGAAATACGAGATGCCACCTATATAATCAGCAACCATACTTTAAGAACAAGAAGGAACGTACCTCCAATGGTGAGACCCCCAACACCAACATTATAAACACGACCTCCCACAGCGGTCAGGTCATACTTTGTCAATTCCTCAAAAACCGTTCCCCAAACGTTTCCGGGTTCGACAGACGCAATTTTTTGGTCTTCTGAGAGCGAAATCTTGTTGAGTTTGGCAAATGAGATGGTAATGCCACCTTCAACGTTGGAAGCCCCAGCAAACGCTGCATGCCCACCGCTCTTTGCTGCAAATGGGCACTGGGTGAACCGAGAGAGTAGAATGACGACGGACACCTGCTGCGCTGTGGACGGTTTAAAAATGCAAGAAGGTCTGACATCGCCTTGGTTGGAGGACCAGTAAGAGTTAACAAAATCGTCGTACGCGGTTTCAGACTTCATGTCGAGGCTTTCATCTCCGTACAGGAAATCGAGGGCACTGCACTTTGTAGGGCTATCAGCTTTAGCAGCGGAGAAATTTGTGGTTTACTCACGGCAGCAGCACATCCTTCGCTGGATTGGTTTGCAAACGAATCCAAGCCAGGAATCGCCGACACATCGACGCTTTGTCCGAGGAGGACTTCAGTGATGTTAAAGTTGCTGGGTTCTAAAATGGAGCCAAGGGCCACTGTAGCAGCCACGAAGTTCGAGGCTAAGACCGAGTAAATAGGCGAGCGCATGGTGGCTCGTGATGGATACTGGATCGAATAATAAGAATCTGATAAATGGAAGACTCTGTTGATAATCCTACTTGCGTTGAGGAATAATTCAAGGCCGGAAGCATCAAGACAGTTATTTATCTTCAGCACGAAACTAACCGACGCGTTTGATTCGTCTGGAAACAACGGAATGCCAACGAAAGACGCCTACATCGGCATCGTGAGTAATCCAGAATACCGTTTCGAGCAGGAAATTTAATATTGTGGAGTTTGGCAGAGAAAAGCTTCACGGATGATGTCACCAAATCAGATTAGGCGAGAACCGAACAATAAATTTGAGCTTCGACAGGGGTACAGTGAATAATATTGTGGTGGGCTAGATACAAGACTCACACACAAGGTTCATATAGTGCACCTGGCTATGTGGAATCTTGGACATCGCATTTGTGAGCATAGCTGAATGGAATCCCATCATGCGTGTTTTCCTTTTTGAACGAACAATTTTCGGGATGTGGAGCTAAGCTAAGAGCGAACGAGGAGTACGTGGCTAGAATCCGAGACGCGAAGAGTCGAAAGTCCGAAATTGAAGGCGAAGGACCGAAAAGTGGATATCGGAGTCGGCGACCGAACTTCAGGGCAAAGCCGGGGAATTTTACACTGGTAACTGAAATTGAGATGGGCAAAGAATTATACTAGCTTGTGAATGATGTGTACGGTTTTGGATGGCTCGTTTCGACGGCTGGACGCAACTATGCGACCAGGACCACTGGTTTGGTATTGGTCATGTTATGACAGCGTATATTCACTCCCTTCATTTTTCAGTGAATAGTCTGTAATTTAACAATAAATTTGTTTCGCTTTATGGCTGGGAAGTTTACAGGAACGAAAATACCTTAATCTTACACTATCGTCACGCTGTACCCAGTTCAGGTCATATGAATGTTGGCTTGCCACAGCAGTGTGCTCTATACAATTTCGAGTTAAGACATGAGAAAGGATAGTGTTTAGTTATACTATATTGAGACACCTTTATATAATTCAACTGCATGTTTTTCGGTGAAAGACGTATTATATTGTGTTTGACACAGATTTAGTCATCATCCAAAGAGATACAATTTCCGCCCAGCCAACTCAGGTAATCACTAGCCCAATCACAGGATCCAAATACCGGCACGGATGGGCTGAGTGCAGACGTAGTCGCTAGGGCCGTCTTGGCAGGGAGGTGCAAGTTCACAACAGCCAAATCGGTGAGTTGGCCAGATTTTAGTTATTCGTATTTAACGTGTAAATTTCGCTTGATAAAAAGTGTATTTCAAAACTTCTGCAACTATGCTCCCGCAAGACTTGACACATTTTTCCAAATTACTCAATTGCCCAAAAACCAGAAGTGTCTCATTATTAACGTAAAAAGATGGCCAAAAGCCGCATGTGTGCTTAAACTCTTGTCATTACAGCACAGGTGATAAGCCAGCGTGGAGGGTAGTTGGGTTTCAACTCTGAGTCAAGTTAGTGCGAATAATGTAAGGAGTGTATGTTGCTCAAGTCAAGCGTATTTCATTGGACCCTCACTATTCCGTAAAGAGTCAACATTGAGTGACATTGGATCCTGGTTAATTTGTTCCACAGGCCCTTGTGGTCTCACTTCACCTTAGACGTTGTCGTCTAGTGTTGCGACTGATGTTGGGAGGTGGATTCTCGGAGCCAGCAGAGAGCTAAGGACATTTTGCAGTGGTTAAAAGAGACGCACCCATTGCGATAAATAAATGCGCGACTACACATGTGACATGGGTAGCCCCAATGCCAGAGAGGGTTAAGTATACCTGAAGTAACTAAGACGCGTGTTATCGGAGCAATCGTCCTTACCGAAGTTTCGGGGGAATATTTCAACATGGAGAACACGTCCTCATTGATAATGACACTTGAGATGGTAGAACCAGGAGTAAATCTAGTCCTGAATGACGCCGCACTTGTTGAAAGGAGGTAGTAAATAAAACCCACCACAAAATTCACGAACATCTCATATAGTTCTCCTCCCTAGTTGCCACGAAAGAATGGAATATATCTCCCCAAAAAGTCAATCACAAGATTCCCCAAGCGAATCTTCCATATATCGGACAACGACATGCCCATAAGTCCTGCACTGTGGACTCCTGTCCAGCCCATCTCAGCATCTTTCAAGTCCGTAGCCAATCGGGCGATTGCGTTTCCAAGATCATTATACGAAACGTGAGGTCCCGAGGTTTCGCGAGTGATGGTGTATTGAGTCGGTTCACCTTGAACAATCAATGGCGGCTGGACGAATGTGGCAGTCAAAACTGGCGAAGATGAAAAGATTTGCTCTGCCTTTGCCAAATCTCGGTAAATGTAGTTCAAGTTGTGCATCACAAACCAATGCAGAAGCCTTGGACGCTCGGCGATGAAATTTTTATTCATCGAGGCCGAAGATAAAAGTGTCAAGTGTGGCCGGCGCCAGCTGGATCCAGACTCTGCCTTTAGCATGGATAAAATGTTGGTTATCGCAACTGCAGCATCTTCAATGATGTGAATTCCGGGCTCGTTGCGGTTGGTGCCAACGGTACAAATAATGGATGACGCGTTGCGAAGACAATTGTCAAGGGCCTTGTCATCTTTGAAGGTTCCCTCTATAATCTCAACGTTGGAAAAGCTCTCGATATTTGGAAATATTTTGCTTAGTCTTTCTTTGGATCGAACGAGAACAGAGAGAGTGCATGCCTTGTCTTCTCTTGCGAGGAGTGTTCGAAGGGCTACTCGGCCAGTTTGACCGGTGGCGCCAAAGATGGCAATCTTTCGAATTTGTTGGCTCATTTTGACAAGGTTTAAAACGATGATGCAGAAAGCAATGTCAGAGGCAAGCAAGCTGGCTATATTTATACCTAATGTCGAGCTGTGGCTCAGACGAAATCAGCAGTTGCCATTTCTTGATTCCAAACATGAACCCGCCCTGATGGCATTGAGGCCAATCGTATAGTTCCAACGAGCTACTTGGGGACACATCTCGAGGCCTGACGACTGTAGATCCTAACTCGAAGCTCGCATAGGGTCTGTAATACTCTATGATACAGTGATCTGCGCTTGATTACTAATTGCGTCATCGTGCAATTGGGCCTCCGGATTTCGGTCTCTGGTCCCCTATAATGTCCACTTTTTTTTAGCCCATAATTCTTTTTTTCGCACATTCGGACTTTTTGCTTTGACTTTTTCACTCGGCCTTTCGCATTTCTCATTTCTCATTTTCGGACTTCTCGCACAAATATTTTTCAGATCTTCGGCCCGATGCACCAAAAGTGGGCACGGCAGGATGCACATGTCGGACCCTGCGCAATTTGAGCCTTGCAAGCTAAGCAAACACTCTGTACTGGCCACAAGGGTCGGAAACGTTGACTTACGATATCACTGTGGCGGACTCCCATCACCGCAACTGATAGGCCCAACTCGACGCGGCGAGTTTGCTATTGGCAGGGGACAGATGCACTAAAAGTACGTATGTACTCAGCCTAATATTTCTCAATAAATTAGTCGGGACCCAGAGGCACAGTACAGACGCCGCAAGTCGCGGTTGAACGTCTTCGACCTTTGTGGCCTGTAGTCAGCTGGCGATTTTTGATGACGTGAGCGACTGAACTTAACCCAGTAATCTTAGAACAAACGACCTAAAATTGGAAGAATTGTCCACATTATTCAGCTATTTCTTCAACAATGCAAACGCAGAGATTTGATGTCAATGTGAAACCTTTGCAGCGACCTGGTAATTCTGTTCTCGAATTGTATTATTTTTTGAATCAAACACCGGCCAGAGATGCTTAATTGCTCGTGAGAGCTTGGGCGCATGATCAGTTAGCCGGAATGTAACACCAGTCTCAAAGGGCCGCTGCTCGATCCACACAATCAGCCTAATCGAGATATTCATCTACTATTGAGATATATAGGGGTTCTTTTCTCCGTCTATTTGATTCTGGGTGCGTTGTAACCCAAGTCCCGCGACGTTTAGACCCATACTAATGCCTAGTCCAAGAGTGACAGCTGGCACCAGAGGTGCACCCTCATACTAACTTACGCACTTTACTTTCAAGTATCTGTTAAAAGTGTCCAATATCTTTTTCATCATTTTTCACATGTCCGACCCAGCCACTATCCTGCCATCTTTTGGTCTTGACAAGAAATCATTTTTCCTTTGCAGTCTTCTAGTGATGCTTGATGGGATCCGTTGAAATGTGAATTCCACATGATATCAGAGTTCATCCCTGCTAGGTACATTTATGAATAAATTTTGTGCAGCGTCTTTGCAACCAGGGCTAGATCCAGTCGAGGAAAATGTTTGGGGAAACGGGCAGGCCATTTTCTGGGATCCCTCACTGCCTTCTTCTTCGTTCAGTATTTTTGTGGGCAGCTAGTTTGGAGGGATGTCACTCTCTACCCACAACTGCAGTGTACTTAGAGCATGCAGGGGATACAGAACTGAGAGAGGAGCACCGCAGTGTAATGCCCCAGGGACCTCGAAATATCGAAAGTAGTGTTGCGTGATGACATTTTGTTGCTGATCATAAGTCAATATATCCTGATAGTACTGTCTCATGGCACGAATAGGAATCGCCTCGTCGTTTGTGGAATGCCAGCTGAGAATCTTCTTCCCGCGGAGGCGGAATTGACGTAGATCAGGACTGACGTTACCAAATAAGCCTCCCCATTCTCGGACACTGTCGTGGAATATCTGTGCATATTCTTCAAGTGACATTTTGTTGGCATCGAAGGATGGGTCCTTTTTGACCATGAGGCGAATCCAGTCAGTCGATATCGTGAAAGGCAACCCAGCCTTGCACCCTTTTTGATCACAAAGTGTGTTTGCTGTCGCCATCAGACCAACCACTGGCGTCCCGAGCGTTATCCCGGGGAAGACCTGATTTCCATATTGATCAACGGGTCCCTTCAACATGGCCTTGTAGACATCTACAGCTTCAGCTGTGATAACAGTCGAGCCATCTTCATGGTCAACCTTGCGTCCGACCAATAAGCTTGGGTCAAAATCGCATAACTCGGGACTCGCGACAATTCCATCTTTTACTCCGTCAACCGCATCGCAATTTTGAATTACTTTGGCCGTAATAGCTTCAAATTCACGTGCCGATGGGAAGGCGCCAATTTGGTTCATGATGAACTGCGGCCAGTACATGGCAACAAGAACAGCTGGGAAATTGACAGCAGGGCAGCTCGCGAGAATTCTATCGTAATCATCATGGTAAATGTTCGCCAACGTGATGCCCTACTTTCCCCCAGTCGAGCAGCCATGCCAGTAAGAGAAGCGAGGTTTTGATCGATCCATAGGCTTCTGCAACGATGTGTTTAGCAATGACAGACATGTCGTGCAGCGCGCTGTGCGCGAAATTGATAACGAGGGGATAGTCTAGATTCCCAGAGCGCTTCATCAGCCAGTCATCCACTGTTCCAAATACGTTAGGCTCATATCCGGCGTTGGTGGTGGCGGCAGCGTAACCCTGAGAGGTTAGGACAGACAGGAGATCATTGCCCATTTCCCCTGCCACCCAGCCCCACCTTCCTACGCCCACATAGCGTCCGTTGTAGCCCCCAGCTGGCAACCAGACTTGAACAGATACCATGTCATCATGGCCGGGGTGCGTATATGACACCGTGACATTGCAGGCGCTTATGCCCTCGGGCGGAATAAGAGAAGCTTCAGGTTTATATCTTGCGTAGCCGGTGTATCCATCCAGTTGGGTGGCTGAGATAGAGCTTAGCTCGGCACCTAAGAGGTCAGGAAAAGAAAATGATTGAGGAGAACAAGGAGGTGTTGTGTGAGCTAAACTTGGCCCTATCAAAAACCAGGTGGCCAACCAACGAAGCCAGCAATGAGGAAATCGGGAGTCATTGTCGAGTATCAACATGATGACAGAAAAGAATTGAAATATGTGAATTATGCGAAAAAGAAAATTCGTCAATCGTGGTGATATCTATTTATACTGCGTCATGTATTAAGCACTGGCCATGTCATATCGCACTTGAATCGGCCTTTGCCCGTGGAATCCGCGGCCTCGCCCGTCACACATACGCAAGTTTTCAAAGGTTGCATGGCCACAATAATAGTTCGTTATATCAATTGACGTCGCGGCCCTTTTATCCAGACTTCCGTGACAAGAAGCACCAGAAAATTAGGAAATCTGGCAGCAATTCACTAGCCACTCAGACAACTGAGTCCGCAACAAAGTATCTCTTTAGCTTCCTGGGTATCTTTTTTCCATGCATATCAATCATTAATCCCTTGAGGTGGTCCATATGAGGCAAGTAAACTGTTTCCACTGGAGGTAACCTGCACGGAGTTAGCAAAGACAAAAACATGCGGGCAGGAAGCCTACCAATCATCCAAGCCAATAGGAAAGTACTCATATAGCTTGTCTTTTTCTTCAAGTAGTGGGCTAGTAAGTAGTCTTGATGAGCTTGCAGTTGATTTCGGAGTCTTGATTCGTTTATTTTGTTTTTGCCATTCTTCTAACACACCCATATCACCGTCCCCTGAGCCTTCAAACAATTTGAGACTGACACATTCGGACTGCGCTTCACGCTTTATTGAGACAGACAAGCCGGGCGATGCAAGTGACAGATTTCTGTGGCTCTTAATCGAAGTCACAGGTTCGCTCAAGGCGCGCTGATCCACATCGGCGCTATGCCTTGGATTGCTGTTTGCATCCGACTCCACAGAAGGTCTCAACCCTGTGCGCTGGCGGTTTGATAGGCTGCTCAAGTTTCTTTGTTGTTGCAGCATTTCTTCTGAAAAGAGAGGAATGTCCTTGGAACCAAAATTCTTTGGATTTCTTCCACGGACAACCAGTGGGCTGGATCGCATTTGGGAAATGTCAATCCATTCTCCGGTTTCAATTTTCGCCATCAAGGTGACTTTGATTATGTAGTTCTGCTGCAAACCATTCCTTCGTCCGTTGTTGGCCGTTGCTTGTTTGAACTGGAGCCTCTTCCACGCAAATTTGAAGGTTACTTTTTGCGTGTTGATCTGCTGGAGGCGATTGAGGTTGAGCGGGTAGGGCTCTGGCGCGATGCCCATTTTGGATTCATCGCCTGGTCCCGAACCCTTGTTCCTCCAAGGCATAGTCACGACTTCTGTGGCCTTTCCACTGGCGGAATCAATTGCAGCGAGCGACACGGCGAGTTCGCGAATGCGGCTCGTATTTCCGTCTTTATCTCTTGCATGGGATACCCCCCGCGACAATGTTAATTCACCGATGCATTCCCATAAATTGCGGCGGTAACAGGTGAGCTCGGACGGTCGTCCGCTCTTGTCACTCTCAAACGCGTCCTCGGCAATAAAGAACATACCCTGAAGCTGAGATGCCATCCTAGAGAGATCTGACACTTGGCCACTCTCGTCTAGAATTTCCACGTTAAATACAGGCTCAGAAAACTCCAATGGCCTCCTGTCGGGTGTTTTTGATGGGTTGCTTTTTGCAGGCATGGTTTGAGCTTGACGTTTTTGCGTGTCGGAGTCTGAAGCTAAAAAATCGGTCGTGCTGGAAAATGATGGGAGAGTGCATGATACAATGTCGGTAAAGTCTCTATTATTGACTGATTAGTGAATAAGAGCGTGGATCAATGTTGCGACAGAGTAAAAGCGACACATGCATGGGGCGCTGGGGTTTTTGGTGCCGCGCACTTACAGGACATGGTGACCGAAAATAGGTGCATCCAGCTCATGAACCACCGTGTCGTCATTTTGACCAGGGCCATCCGCATCTATTGCGAACAATGGCAACGGCTTCGGGTTAATGGCCGCCATGTCTCGGTCGGAAATGGCTTTTGGCAAGGACATGCAAAATGCGGCATTTGGCGGGGAAAGTTGAGGCGCAAAAGACTGCATGGTGAAAGGCCAGAGCGGGCGCAGAAATGAAGCCAAGATATGTAGGCAAATAACAGATGCTTCACAGAAAACGCTTGCTTGCCGCTTTCTTCTTTGGTCTTCGGAGCCAGATCAGGGCTGCTTCATACGTGACATTCCCAATTGGGTCCATTCCCGCCAAGCCGACCGAGTGGTCCCGTATAGATGTGGAGCATGGAGCCCCGTGACACTCAGGGACAGCGGCATTTCTTCGGGACGATGTTGATGCCGCAGCCCAGTGGTTTCACAAAGTCCACTTCAATCCCTTTGTGTGTATATTCTCTGCTGGTAGTCATGTTCTTCCTGTATCAACAAAGTTCAAGGTTTTAGCATTGACCGTAGGGGTTGGTTTGGCGATGGGAGGGTGAGTTATATTTGAACTACAGTTTTGTCCACAGGGACACGCCCTAGCCGGTTCCTTGCCACACCTCACTTCATAGAGAGCCAGAAGGAAATATAAAACGAGTTCCATCGATAAGTAGCGCGAAATCAAATACTACCGATGTCGATTTGACAGACGCGTCAACAAGGTGCTCTCGGCCCTAGTTACGCAGACAGATGCGCGGCAACTGCTTGATTGGGTCGTCTTGTATTCCGCAATTCTTGGATTGGAACTACTCTCCGGCACACCAGTTATGGGCCAAGAAGAACTAGCATCAACTTTGACCATCAGCTGCTAGAAATTGTGGTTCTCTGTTCTCTTCTACTTGGCAGGTTCCGTTTTTGTCTTGTAACCCGTTCCGGTCTGGGCCATGTGGAGTGCCATGCACAAATAGCCGATCGTCCAACCGTCGCGCAATGCTCTCGTGGGCAATATCTAGAGCCAAGAAGAATGACCTCATTTCAACGTGGCCTTCCTGAGTTGAATTTGCAATGTAAAAACTATGGTGGCTTCGCCCAAGACTGCACCACGTAACCTCACATGTCACCATCCATTGCTTCCGAATCCCAGTCAGCGCTAAGAGGTAACGTTGCCGACTAGCGCGCTCCACAACTCCGCCCTTCTCCAATTCTTGTCACGTCTTTAGCGCGACGACACCTGGACGGCCACCACAACGCTTTTCGTGACTCTGTTTCTGCTGATAAGACGCCGTGAGTCGCCATTTGCAATCCCCGTCGAAGCTGCGGTGACGTGTTCCAGCCGTGGAGGCTGGCGCGCGCGCCTTCACATTCTCGGCTTGTTCACCGTGAGCGACAAGAATGCCGACCAGAAAATGGCCACGGTATTGGACACCAGCAGGCGATACTGCAGCGGGACGTAAAAGAAGTTGACGTATGACACAGCTGTGCAGCGATAATTAGAGGCCACGCCATTTCGGATTCCGGTCCAGCATGATTCCCGGCTCACCTGGCCACACCATGTAATTTTTCGCGAGCACCGGCACAAAGGATGCGCCTAACTTTTTGTGAGCGGCATCCACGCGCCCCGTGAAATTGGTTTTTCTTGGCTGCAGCAGCTCGGTCAAATAGTACAAACCAACAATTGAAGCCGGGGCAAACACAGCTTGGTCGGCTGCAACCCTGGCCAGGACACTGCGAGCATGCGTTTTGAGCTGGATGCGGTGTTGGAGAAATCGATACCTGTCGTGCCCAGCGAGTCAAGGCCTAAGCACACCAACTACAGGTTGCAGGTACATACCACAAAGCCATGCATGGACCCAGAGCCAAACCTCCGATGGCTGTCATCATTAATGTTCGCTCCCGATCCCACCCGCGCTTGTTGCTACCAGGCTCAATAGTGGCTGAAGTGCCCTGAGCTATAACATCGCCAACCGCATACAGAGACTATAGCAGCTGTGAGTATAGTCAAGGGATGTACATTGCGTGCGAGCTGGATTTTACCCCTGCAGTGATGCTCTGGACCAGTAGTGGCCGCCGAGTGAGAACGTTGTGATATGCTGTAAAAGCTCGGGGAGCCATATGTGCAAACTATCTTGAGTGGGCACGTTATTGGTGATGCAGTCTTCTTTACTTGAGTCGTGGTTTCGGGAACGGCCCGACAAAAGACTCGGTTTTTATTGCGTCAACACTGGAAAAGATCTTTATCTCTAGTGGCTCGGGTTCTGTCTGATTTCAATGCTGACAAGCCGGCATCTGCAGTTATGCACGCCTGGTTGTCACGTCGCATGTTAGACCAAACCACCTCTACCATTCTCCTACGTGCCATGAATGCAGAAGGATTTCACATGCTACTTGCGGAACTACCCTATTTGGTTTAGATTGTTCCTCCCCTACTCTTACAAAGTCATTGACAATATAACGGGGGAATTCTCGAGTCTGATGGTTATCAAAAATCCAAGGTGGCCAAGGACACTTGCAAATTACTAAATACCAATGAATCGATTAGCTTTTCCGGGGACCACCTTTTGGCAGCACCGGACGATCGGAAAGGTTCAGTCCAACTTTATCGGGCAGGCCACAAGGCGCGTTTCAATGGCTTCGACCAATCGATCCGAGGGCTCCATTGGAGATGCCTTTGCCTCATTGTCCAAGAATGACATTATCCTACCTCCTCGGTTTGCTGAGCTCAAGCGGAAATTGATTGGTGAAAATGGCGATGCGATTTTGGACAGCTGGCATCGCCTTTTGAAACATCTCAGCACGGAGACAATCCCACGTGTCAGGGATCTAGGGTCTTCGGCAGTCCCGGAAGTGCACTTCAATGCCATATTGGAGAACCATGGGAACCTGCCAGGAAAATCTCGTGAGATGCTCAAGAAATGCGGGACCATCATTGTTCGCGGGCTTGTCTCTGAGCAGCAAGCCCTAGATTGGAAGGATGCAGTTCGAGATTACGCCAAGGCAAACCCCTCCACCAAAGGGTTTCCGCCCAACGACATTCAGGTTTTTGAGCTATATTGGAGCAAAGCCCAGCTTGAAGCTAGAGCTCACAAAAACATGCAGCTCGTGCAAACCGCGCTAAACCGTGTGTGGGAAAAGTCACCCGAGGATAAAGCAGTCTTGCATGAACAAGTCGCATACTGCGACAGGCTCAGAATGAGACAGGTACGTGAGCTAATGTGCTGTTCGATGTTCTGCTGACATTTCATTTTAGCCAGGTGACAAGTCCTTCAACCTTGGTCCTCATTTGGATGGAGGTTCGTTGGAAAGATGGGAAGACCCCGAGTACCGAAAATGTTATACCGAGATCCTCAGGGGTGAATGGGAGAAGCACAACGCTTTCAAAATTGGTCCTAGGCTAGGAGCAAATGTTGACATGTATAATGGACCGGGAGGGTGCTCTGCCTTTCGATCCTACCAGGTGTGTTCACCTTCGCCATGGTTGGAGGTTTGCTAACTTCAGAAGGGCTGGTTGTCTCTCTCAGATTGCAAACCGACAAACGGGACACTTGGAGTCATGCCTGACTTGAAGGCTTCGACTGCGTACACTATGCTGCGACCGTTTGTATCACCAACAACATGTGGATGGCAGTTGGATTCGGTTTCGTCCCTATTCCACGGGGCGGCTATGGGTGCTGGACAGGAATTGCTGCCCGGTTTGCATCCTCATCTGAACCCTATTGGGTTCGTGTCCATCCCCACAGTGAGACCAGGCGATGCTGTTTTCTGGCATTGCGACGTGGCTCACATGGTCGAAAGTGAGCACCGTGGCGACAAGGATGCGAGCGTTTTTTATATACCTGTTGCGCCGCTCTGTGATGTCAATGCTCACTACCTCAAACGCCAGAGGGTCAACTTCATGAACAGTCAGCCACCACCTGATTTTCCTGGTGGTGTTGGAGAATCCCTTCATGTTGGAAGAGGGACCATTGATGACTTGTCTGTCGCGGGCAAAAAGGCAATGGGCTGCCTGACACTGGAGTCAAGTTTGGCAACTACACGTGGAGAAATTGATGCATATCATAGTGCGAATGAAATACTTGGGTTTTGAGATGGAAATGATATGCTCTATTTAAGCGAATAAAGGTCTATGAAGGGTGAAATAAAACATGTTTCGTTTCAACACTGTGATTCTCAACATACCTAGCCCGAAATTGATATCAATCGCAATTGGCGATATTAAATAATATTTTTATTCTTTAGCAAAGTTGTCTGTCATAATTCCTATATTGGTGCCCCGTTCAGAAAAGGCGACCTCTGGGGCCACCCAGAATGGTTCGATAGTGAGCCTCGGATCCACACACGTCTTCTTCAAAAATTTCTAAAAGTTGCCCATAATCGTCTCCATTCCTCCCTCTGAATGCTCAGAATATGCAATAGCGGCTTGCTACAATCCAAATCTTACAATTGGAATTTAAACCGCCGTAGTTTGAAAATAATTTCATGTTTCAACCGCCCATTTTAGGATTAAGCTAAGAGACAATGATGAGTAAAGACGTAAATTAGTTACATGGGAAACCTATTGACATATGGCAGAAGAGCTTCAGGTAGACACATTGTGGAAAATGCCCAGTTTGACAATTGATTGTGACAAGCTTCATTTCGGCGACGTGGCTAATTCTTCCCCTCGTCGTGTTTCATTTGCCACTCCTCAATCACGCCACGAAAGTCTTTGGGTGTGTATGGTGATGTGAGCTCGGCAATAATGTTGGGTTTGCGATGGACATTCAATCTAAGGTCTCTCATCAACAGGTTAGCATAAGGAACCGCCTCGAAAACGAGATCTGGAAGGGTGGCGCCGTAGCCGCATGGGTAGCGCCACTTGCCCCATTGAGTATGCAGCATGATTTCATCAACGATTTCCTTTTGAGTGGCAGGAGTGTGATCTAATCTTCCCTGTAGGAAAGCGGCAATCCAAAGACCTTGAACAGTTGCGCAGAAAGCTGTGCTAACTGTGGAAACCATTCCGGCAAAAGCGAGATTGCGTGAATCGACCATTGTGGAGGGAACCATGAACCGATAATACCGTAATGGATCCGCCTCCTTTGGTTCAAAAGATAAACTGGGCTGGTTTTTCAAGATTGGAAATTCAGCGAGCACTCTTTTGTCAGCTTCTTGGCTCAGCAGCTTCTGTTTGGTCTCGGGAAAAGGAAGGCCAAGAGTCTTTTCGCCTAGGTTGCCAAACTTGATAGATGACTCCTTCTTCCATCCCGTGCCACAGACAACTATTTCTGCATCCAGCGTCTCCCCAGAAGACAGGATGACTTTTCGGGGTTCTAGGTGATCGATGTTGTCTATGTGGACACATATTTTACCCTGCTTCACAAATTCAAATATGCTCGTGTCATAGTTTAAAATGCTGAGCCCGCTTCCAATCCAAAAGGCCGAGTTCCAGGGCTTGAGCTTTCGCAATTCAGGGTGGCTATCATACGCATTTGCAGAGAGGATGTCACCGCTCAAGATCTTCCAAAACTTGTCCACAATGAAACGGCCCAGCGCAGTGCCTTGCAATAGTCGGCGCACGAGAGGGAAGCCATCTGCGCTGCCCCATGGGCATGGACTGAACCAAGACATCCATCGAAGGTTCAGTAGCTGATCAAGTCGCTTCTTGAACGGTGTCACGAATAGTGGTGAGATCCAAACTGGGCCGTGTCCATTCGGTCGGATAATCAGGTCAACCTGAGCACCACTTTCTACCATAGAGTGGGCAACGTCGTATGCGGACTTTGCGCCACCAACCACAACTGCTTTTTTTATAGGGCCAAGGTTGGGCGCATTCTTGCAGTAGTCTTTGGCGTGAAAGAGAGGAGCACCGAAATTCTCAGAGTTGCGGTATTCGGGCATGTTTGGCGTCGATGTCAAACCAGTAGCCAAAATCAATTTTCTTGTTTCCACGCTGCGGGGGCCGGTAGGAGATGTGATATCAAGTCGCCATCCTCCGGAGCCGTTCGACTCGACGAGATGGACAGTTGTATTGAATTGAATCTTGTCGAAAAAATCGAAGTGTTTGGCGAAATCAGTCAAATAACGATGCAAGACTGTTCCTGGAATGTGGGTCAAGGGCTTGACGCCGTACTTCTCGGTCATTGGAAAGTCAGGAAACTCGTACGTGCCGAGCATGTTGTTCGATTTAAGGCCTGGGTACAGCCGGTTTCGGGACCATGTTCCACCGATTGACTCGGACGAGTCGAAGACGGCCAGATTCGTATCTGGGCTAAGCTGCAGATACGCCTTTGCGGCTGCCAAACCATGCCAGCCTTGCGATGGAGTCGGTCAGTGGTGACCTCGAATGGATTTGAGACGGCGAAAACTTACCAGCACCGACAATCACTACGTCGTATAACTCCATGGTTCAGGCCCGCACACAGTGCTCAATTTCAACAAAGGGGCCGTGATGCAAAAAAAATCCAGCCGATTGGGATGTGGGTGTGAGCCAGCAATGAGTAATCGAGAATCAAAATGACAAGTATGCCATTGAACGAGCTATTTATCGATAGTAGCTGTCGGCTTTGCCCCCCCCAGCAGAATTATTATAGCTCGCATTATTTTGGCGAAAAGAAGACCATGACCTGCGGCTAACTCCCTCGTTGCTGATGCAGGCCAGCCCTGATAGGTGTAGGTCGCCTTGTTCCTTGTCGCACTTTGCCGCTTGCAAGCATTGGGAGCATGTCACCGGACGCCATCCTACGCTACGATACAATGCCAAAGGGAATTGCCCAATGAAAAGTCGCGCGGAAGTGAGCCGTCAAACAAGACTGCAGCGCCCGGCGTCGTAGCGAAGTAAGCGGCGCGTGCTAAGATAAGACTGAAGGTCCGGTTTTTGTTCCGCCTTTGAACCATCTTTCGTCAATTTGGTCGCATTGAGTACGTATGTGGGACCGTGATATCCCTGTCGATCGTTCCGAAGCCTGCAAGCAAATGGGGGCGCACAGGGATGAAGCGGTATCCGTCATCCAAAATGAGGGGTAAAGGAACGATTTCGGTGGATACTTGTTCAAGAAAGACGAAAAGAGAAGCATCAGAAATCATGCCAGGAAGTATCAAATAACCGTTACATTGAGAAAAAGAGACTAAACGCTCTGCTAATACGCAGGGTAAATACTGGTTATAGTCTGAAGGTGACAAACAGGAAGGGATTTTGTACAACACTCAAGTGGTGAACCCTCTTGCGTCTATTGAACTTCATAGCTTGTGCACACGATCCGAGGTGGATTCAGCCAACAGCTCGTGCATCTCTAGTGGAGGTCCGGTTGAGTTTTCGTAAGTGATGAGACCATCAATCGTCCCGGCAATCAACCCGCCCGTGACAGCGATATCCTCAGCCGTCGTGTGCTTTGCCGCATCGCTCAGCAGGTAAATGGCGGCGCCAACCAAGTCATCCGTCGTGCCGAGGCGCCTGTTTGGTGCCGCGAGCCACAGCTGAGCCCCCTCCGCCTCCGACTTTGCAGCCAGCACGGCGCGTGTCATTTCAGTCTTGGTGAAGCTGGGTGAAATGGAGTTGACGCGTATACCCAGCGGAGCGAGCTCCACCGCCAACGCTTTGGAGAGCATCAAGACACCGCCTTTGGAGGCGTTGTAAGCTGCCAGGCGAAGGCCCGGAAGAGCTTTGTGAGCCGCTGTAGAAGCGATGAGCACCATGCTGCCGGGTGTTTTCTGCTTGGCAATTTGCTTGGCGACGAGCTGGGCTGTGAAAAAGGTGCCTCGCAGCTAAGGACGAAATGTTTCTTTTAGTAGAGATCATCCATCAAGACACAGGAAGGCATGGGAGTATACTGACATTGACATCTTGGACTCTATTGAATTCATCCCACGTCTGGTCAAAGAACGGCTTGTCAATGGCAACACCAGCGCACGTCACACATCCGTCAAGTGATCCCAACTCGCGAATTGCCGTCTCGATTGCGCTCCGAAGGCTCTCTTCCGCGGTCACATCTGCCCGGATGTATGCAACCTTAGTTCCATGAGTTTTAAGCTGTGAAAAGTCTTTGGTGGGCGATGGCTGGACATCCAGCACGGCAACATTGCCTCCCATCTCACAGATAGCCTTTGTCATGGCAAATCCAATTCCTTGAGCCCCGCCCGTCACAACGTAATTGCGGTTACGCAAATCAAACATTCGACGGGCATTTCCATGTTTCTCGGATTGATTGGTCATGGTGATGAGTGGTGGATTTGAATTTGAAGCTTATTTATTGTGAGTTGGCTAGTTTGCAAAGATAGGATGAATTTCGTGACGATGGAATAAACAAATGGAAATTTATTTGCTTCTGCCTCTTCTTTTTCATCAATTTGCCGAGAAAGCCATGTGATGGCTAGAAATAGATGTCTCACCCGGACGATTATGCAGACTACCCGATGTAGCAGCCAATGATCTTGCCGACTTGCCCGCATCATAATAGTTTCCGACGAAGATCGGAATTACATATCCTGAGTGAAATGGACGTTGACAACATTCAGCCCCATGCGCGTCGGGATTTTACTGGTTCGTCTAGTTATAATGACGTAGTCAAAAGAATGCCTGGGTTAGATGGTTGCCTTTTAAATGTCCCTGTGGGGCCGGTTATCTCCCAGAGACTGTTGTAGTTTTCCGCCTGATGTCTTTTATGTGGGTGAACAATGAGCATCGATAGAGTAAGGCTTGAGCATCACAGGGAAATAACATTACAATGAAATATAAATAGCGAATCTATTATGATTTTTTTACTATCCTATGTAAACTCCAAATGACAATGCATACAATTTTTTAGAATCCCCACTGCTCGCACCAGTGTCTCATCAAGCCCGGGGTGATCTGCGCAAGGTTCTGCGCCGTGGGGCTGCGGTTCGCTGTACGTTCCACATCGAAATAGACATGTCCAACATTGGCCTTTTCGGCGGCCAGCATACCCGTGTATGTATCAATCAGCTTGATACCAGGGTTCTTGTCCAGGTCGGCGCCATCCTTTGCGCTGCCCTGCAGTCTCGCAACCCAGTCCTCCAGCGAAACAATTGTCTTGATTCTGTCGCCGTAATACTCCTTGACTGCCTCTGCCAGCTCCGACCACCGGGTGACGTTTCGGTTCACCGCATGGAAGTAGCCCGAGACAGCGGATGCGGGAGTTTGCACGGTGATGCCGGCAGCATCCAGGATGATGTCTGCCACGTCCTCCACGGGCACCCAGTCGACGACGTCGTAGGGGCCAAGAGACGACGGGAGCACGCCGAGATACAAAGAGCTGGCAATGATGGTTGGGAGCCATTCTTGTCGGTTCCAGGCGCCCTTCTCGCCCTTGGGGCCCGCAACCTGGCCCACCCGAACCGATGCGGTGGGGAGCCCGGACTTTTGGGCTGCCGCGTCTAATACGAGGCTTCCGAGGAGCTTGGAGCGGCCGTAGCCCATGTACGGGAGGGCCAGGTCCTCCAGCGGCGCCTCTGGGACCTTTTGGCCGGCCTGCCAGTCCTTGACGGTGCTCACGCTGGATATGAAGACGATGGGCACCGGTTTGGCCGCGGCAGCCGAAAAGTTGACCAGGTTCCGCACGCCGCGAACGGATGGCTCGAATGAGCCGACGCTGATGTTGAAGTTGACGGGCCAGGCGTTGTGGATGATGCGATCCGCCGTGCCGAGCAGCTCCCTGTGCTTCAGGAACCCAAGGCCGAGGTCAGGCAGCGACACGTCGACGCCCAGGAACTCGACCTTGTCAAAGTTGGTTCCGAGACCTCGCGCCGCGCTGATGGATGGCTGGCGCGACTTGCCGCCGTCCTGGCCTCGGTTGAGAGCCACCACCTTCTTGACAGTCGAGAGCCGGCAGAGGTGGTCAAGCATGTAGGCGCCGAGGGAGCCAGTGGTGCCGGTAAGCAGGACAGTCAGGTTGCTATTTGGTGCCTGCTTCTTGTTCGGGTTCGCAGCGGGCAAGTCCTTAGTGTACTTTGCCAGCAACTCCTCCGTGACTTTGATCTGGCGCTCATCGTCAGTCTCGGCTGCTCCGCCGTCCCGGGTCTGGTTGATGGTCGAAATCAGATAATTGGCCAGCTGCTTGGCGGTGGGGTTTCTGTACACGGCTCGGGTGGAGATTGCATCTACCGGAACTCTGTACCCGAGAACTTCGAGGCTGGAGCGAAGCAGGTTCACAGCGCTGGAAACCTGCAACGAGTCCAGACCAGCACTGAAAAAGTCGGATTCGGCGTCGAGGTTCTGGAGCCCAATCGTGCCAGTGAAGAGAGCCACAATGTTTTGGGTGAGGGCTACCTCGTTTTCGAGATTCAACTCCACCACCTCTTTGGGCGCCTGGTTTCCATAACCTTCGTAGAGGGCGTCGATCTCGTCCTTGTATAGCTTTACAGTGGCAGCCCTCAGGATAGTTCCCTTACCCGCTCGTGGGAAAGGCTTGCTGGGTTGAGCGACCATGACAAGCCCACGAACGATGCGGCCGTGCGCCACAGTCTCTTCGTTAGCCTTTTCAATCAGGGGCCACACGGATTCGATAAGAGCTTCAGCAGCTTCGCCATCACACGGTTCGTTGGGTTCTAGAATTATGCCAGGTTGGAATCTCTCCTGGCCCACCACTGTCGCACCCTGGATCTTCTCATGGCTCATGACCGTGTCCTCGATGCTCACGGGGTTGAGCTTCTCGCCAGTTGAGAAAACAATAATGTTATCAGCTCGACCTCTATAAGCCCAGTGGTTGGGAAGGGTCGGGTGTGGCACGTAAAGGTCCTTTGTCGACCACTCGTCCAAGTCGGGGAAGGTGTAGAAAATGCTCTGGAAGCCAGGGTCTTGCTCCTTGCGACGAACAACCAGCTCATATGTGCCATTATCGCGGGAGCGCCAGTCGCTCCCCATAACCTCGCTGTTGATGATGAAGTATTGCCAAAGCTTCGGGTCGGCTTGGAAATGAAGCGGGTATGGAACAAATCTAATGCCAATGTTAGTGCCATTGATGCGCAAGTGATGGATCACACGTACTCAGTTGATGAAATTACATTGCAAAGCAGCACCCCATTGTTGGCGAGCTGGTCTCCGGCATGTGAGCTAAGGTTTCCTGTGTGATAATTCGGATCAGTAAATGGTCTATCAAATTTGCGCACTCGATCCGAAAGACTTACCGCCTGCAAATGCGACAAAACCAAGCTTGGAAAGGGCCTCGATGCCATCGCTCGTGGTAGAAAGTTCTTCCAAGATTGTAGGTGGCAGCATTGCCGCGTCCGCGTCAGCATGGCGCAGGCATTCGATGACCAGGTCAGAATTCAGTGGGCGCTCAGAGATGCCGAGGGCGACGGGGACTTGATAGAAGATTGTCATAATCAGTGCCATGCAGCAACCAGCGGCGTGGAAAAGCGGCATGGGAACAAAGAGGCGGCTGCTTCTCTCGGCCCACGCTTGGAACCAAGACTTGGCCCCATCGAGATCTGGGAGATTACGCATGCCATCCCCGCTGGCTAAGCTGCCCTGGTACAGTACAATAGGCTTTGGCAGACCAGTAGACCCGCTGGTGTGAAGAACCACGGCTGGCTCCCATCTTCCCTCCTCGAAAGTCTTCTCATAAGGATAATCCCGCGTCGGCTGAAGCCATGATTCGGCAGATGGGATCTGGACGGTGTGTACCTGGCGCTTCAGGTTCCATGACTTGACAGCATCCGTAAAAGTGTCGGCGTGCCAGATGATGTTGCAGCTGGTGGCTTCGAGCAGGGAGGCTTGTGCGCGGCTCGTGTTTCGCGGCGATACAAAGAGAGCCTTGAACCCAGCCTTGATGCATGCCAGCAGAACGATGATGTAGCGCACATCGTTGGGCCCAATGTATGCGAGCGTCGGGAACCGGTCGGCGGATGCAGTGCCGTGGTTTCTGCGAATTTCCCACGCCACGAAATTGATGGCGTGCGCAATTTGTTCAAACGTGATTGGCTTCCAGCCATCGCTGGGGTTTGTTGACCTGGGAACAAACACGAATGGCCTCGAGGGCTCAGTTTGGGCGATATTGTCGATCACGTTGATCATCAATCGTCGGCCGAAAGCTGGCGAAGCGGCTTCAGAGGAGTGGCTCATTTTCGTTTGGTAGTGTTCGAAACTTGGGGAGGGAGGTCAAGATTTGTCGGAATCAAGTTTTCGTGATGTGCTCTTGTCCGAGAAGATGCAATTCTCTGATAACCAATAAATAATGATGATGAGGGCAAGAAATCAGGACGTGTTAATCAGAGTGTGATTGTGATAGGTTGGTTCGCGGTGAGGTTGTTTTGCTGGCTTGCGAGGATGATTAAATGTGTTGGCAATGGTTGATAGAGTGTATTGCAATGGAGATGGAATGACTCGTCAAGCTAAGCTGCTGGTGATGATGAGACAGTGCCCAGTCTGATGGCCAACAACTCTTTTATATTCACCTCAAATTCCTGTCGTCATTCAACACCGTCATATTACACCCACCATAGCGGAGATATCGGACGGGACAAGCCGAATTCTCCATGCTGCCGTCTTTGCCGTCCGCTGTGGCGTCCGTGGATCGCAGATCGACTCGAGCCTCATGGTAGCTCATGCAGCTAGGAATTGTTCCAGAAGAAATCGGTATTCCGACGTCATGGCGGATGTGTGTCCACTTTTCGATTGGCAGGGCGGCCCGAAGTGGGACCCCGAATGCCGAAATGGCTGTCAGGAGCCTCACCAGCACATGAACGGTCGCTGACTCGAGTATTTGCATCGACGCAATAATAAGCCCGAACGTCATTAGTTAATCATGGTTTTTAAGGAGAATGTAGGGAGCTATCTTGATGCAGACCGTTGGGTTGGCGGCCCATGCCCATCCCAATCATGGGGTACGAAGTGAATACAAATTAAAATCAAATTAGAATACTAAAGACACAATCGATCACGAGATCCAGTGGTGAGTGTCTCCTTTTCTTTTTTTTTTCTCCGGCTTGTACTGCAAATGCAAACAATCCGCGGCCACATGGCACTCGTTGCCACATTTTTCCGACCCACCCTGGAATCCCGCGCACACTGCCGACGCCATCGCAGCGCCGAGGATACTATTTAGTGGAGCGTGCCTTGAGATGCGCGAACTAGTCCGGGCAAGGGATGCCGCGTCGACCGTAGCCAGGGCCGAGATGAACTAAAGACGGCAATAAGATAAGCTCTCAGGCATGAGCTTGGCACGACATACAGCCAGCATCTCACGATTGGACGTCATAATCTTTACTTTGACCTTTAACATCTCGAGATGTGCACCTCATCAACGGCAGCCATTTATTTCCCCACCAGAACCGAGACAGATTATGAATCTCCATCCCGTGATGTGATTCTTGACGCGATCTCTAAGTTTACTTTCTGTATCACATAACAGAAAATCGGATTGGAAGAGAATTGAAGATAGAACCCCCTGGTTTATCCCGCACGACAGCGAAATAAAGGGGTCAGCGTGAATTGTTCCCTTTCTCCACAATGTACTCGGCCGTCACAAGGTGAACAGTGTTTGGTTGTAGCCGTGTCAACGCATGGGGAAAAAGTCGTAATTGATGAAAAAATTGTATGCATGTATGGTGCCAGCCATTTATGGCGTGTGTTGGCTGAGAAAAATTTCCGCTCTACTGGATGGCTGAAATTGGGGGCCGTGCAGATCGGCGTTGTGCAGCGGTAGTCACGTTCTCATTAGCCACATTCGCCGGGCCCTCGGTGTCCCGGCGAGCCCTGAATGTTGCATCATGGCACATTAATTGTTTAATCATCGGCATCTCTCCCGAGTCTAGGTGGCATTCGAAATTGCTGCACTAGCTATCCGCTCTTGGGCGGGTCGCTCGTTGCGGCTGTAGCAGCTTAGTATTCCCGCAGAACATAGCGCCGAGTAGCTTTGACATGGCAGGATAGCTGTGAGAGTGAAACAGTTTTGTCCCAGCGTTTTGTCAGTGGCCGATCTTGACACGCTAATTCATATAAACTTGATCGACATGGCTCGGTAAGGATTGTCAATCAAATCCCACGAGGCAAAAAAAGCATAGGGAGGCATTGATGAACGTGCCCAAAATACTCAGCCTGTCGGCACCCATATTGGAGGATGGGTAGCAAACCGCCAGTGATGCTATTCACATGGCTTCGATCCAAAATGACAACTCCCAGGCCATGTCGGGATGTCAGGATCCACCCGGGCCGTGGTGGGCCAACGAGGCGACGGCTGGGCTAAATAGCGCCGGCATTTGCGTCGGTTGCGTGTGTGCCTGAAATTGGGTTGAGCTGGCACCGATATACGGCCGATGGGCTGGGAGGGCGGTGGGGCCGTCGCATCGATCCGGCGAAGCCGAGCACGTTGCATTTGTGCATCTGAAAGGGGATCATCAAGGCGCAGAACAAATTCACGGGAAATGTGTTGCATTGTAAACAGGACCAATGAAAAGTGGTTCTTGATGGGAGGATTAAGTCTTCAAGATCCCTGTGTGGCAACATCCCCAAGGCGCCGACTACATTTGTTCCGCCAAGACCGCCACAAAAATTGACACAAATGTGTTCGATTTGCAAGACAAACGGTCGGAAGACTCGGAAATATCTAGACTCAATACTCGATATTTCATGGTACATGTATCCCATCAGCCCATCTGACATGAAGGGCCGAAGCAATCTGGGATGTTCCAATACTGCAATTCCAACTCTGGATGCGGATAAAAGATGGCGTAGTGGGAAACTTGTTCACCACAGCTCAGGAAGTACTGGTGCATCATCAGCCCATCAACTTCTGTGCAACATAGCTACTGCATCGAAAACCGACCTTGCATCGTTGGTTATTTCCGCCATTGCCATTCATCGCTACTTGTAGAGTAGATGAACATGGATCATGCAAGACAGTCTCGACAGTGAAATGGACAGGAGACGGCTTCTAAATAGCTGTTGAGTCGGAATTCCCGGTGTCTCTGTTGGCTTCTTGTTCGCCTGAGGGTAATCCAGGACGATAGTGCTTGAGCACATCAACAAACTTGTTGAGACCTTTCCAACCACCCACATAGTCCATGACAGCGTGGACTTCCTCTATTCCATCCTGTGCCTCGCGTCGGCTTCCCAAGTGCGCCTTTTGCAAAGCCTTGTTGAGTATGGTGGTTAGTTCATCGAAACCAAGCCTGGTGCCTGGGAGGTCGTTCTCGTCAGCAACGACCAGGCCCCTCATTCCATCGAGAGCGGCAGGTCTCTTTGCAGGCGGCCATGGGCGACGCGGCGCTTCATCATCCGCCAGTCCCTCAATAAGTTCACCGATGACTTGAAGGGTTTCGACGTCCTTTTGGTGGGGATCATCGGGTTCCAGCATCGTAGGCGTCGTGGGTCCAGCGGTGACTTGCGGTGGTTGCGAATGGAAAGCAGTCAGCCATCGCATCGGTCTGGAGTTGAATCATGGTCAGGCAACACGTGACTAACTCCAGTTTTCAATTTTGGCAGCTGCCAAGCCGTATCTGCTATCTGCTCTTAGTTATTGGCAACTGCCCTGGCAGCTGTCCATATGTACCTTGATTGTCCTTGCGCCATGCTGTGGCTGAGTTGCGAACACTGCCATCCTTGTCACTTCGACTTGTTGCGACTTCAGGTGGGCCAGCTTGGCGTGCGCAGAGTCCGACGGGCTATCACACAGAGACGATGCATGGAGCCGCTAATTTATCAGGTTTCTTTGTCATTATTTCTGTTTTATATACTTAAAACCATTAAAGTTCGACCTTGCTTGGCTAGCAACGCAAAATGAGAATCCCACTAGGCTGTAGGGTAAGTAAAGCTGCCACATGGATTCCGAAAAAAAAAAAACGTTACGCGGGTAGCCCGGAAACAAGGCGTCCATCAAGCTGCCGTTGTTTTCCGCCAGGTACCAGGAACCGGATTCTACCGCTATCAGACTCTGTGCAGGAAGCGGGCAAAAAAACCAAAAAAACCGAGAGGCTGATACGAATGCTTGATAGTATGCGAGATATAGTGCCTGATAAGGATGAGGCACTGCATCGCTGTATTCTGGCATCATGACGACAGCTTATCTCAGGACCCTGCGCCAAAATCCGGGACTGACCAGGGTGCATTCCGAATTGTTGACGATGCATCTTGAGATCCCGGTAGCCGACAATCTTGATCCTATCGGGCTGCGCGCATTGCCGATAGCTGGACGCCAGAGAATTGCCCACACGGCTACTTTTCCTGACCTGGGCGAACCCCGCCTTTAGCTCCTCCCCCTGTTCCCCTGTAGCTTTGGGGGGCATCTGGGGTTCGCACGCGCCAAGTTATAGCGGGTGACCGGTTATCGACCCCGCCTCCAAGGGGCCATCCTGCGGCTTCAGCGCCTGCACCCTCTGAATAAATGCCACTGGCTATGCCCGCGCGGCCGAGCTGCCTCTCACCCGACCCTGCTGCTCGCAAAGCTGATGCCGGCCTCGACGGATGCGCAAATGGGAGAAAAGACGATAAAGCGGCGGGCTCCTTACGCCCTACGAGCTTGCAATGCGTGTCGCCGCCGAAAGGGAAAATGCGACGGATGCCAGCCCTGCCAATATTGCAAAAGCAGAGGTCAGGCTTGCCGCTTTGCTGTGGGTGGCGGGCTCGATGAATGGAGAGACGTCTCAGTCGTCTTGAATACCGGAGATGATGACAGTCAGGTCCAGCAGCCCAGCTCGGCCAATCTATCTCCTCCCAGGTATGCCTTTTCACTTCTCAATTGGCCAGAAAATTGGCCATCCACCAGGTTCGATAGCTTTCAAACCAGCTGACAAGGTCCTGTTGGTAGCCAGGAGGCCACCCTGTTGGAGATGGTGTCCAACCTCCAGAACCAAGTAAATAGCCTGGCCTCGCGCGTCCATATGTCGAGTGAAGCTGGTTCTCAAATGTCCTCCTGGAACTTCCCCCTGTCCAAAACAGCCACCGAAGATCGCTTGTCCGAAGGACCTCTCGAGACCACTCCGAATAGCGAACCCGGCCGAGGCTTTTATGGCCCGACAAGCCCAGATTTCAGCTTGAACATGGCCCAGATGAATATGCGCCAGCGAAGCTTTTCCGAGACTTCTCCCCACCGCCCACAATTGGCCAGCATCGATGACGAACCTGTGTCGGACAATGAAGGCAGTCCGAGAGCAAGCGATGGCAGCATCGCGCATGGGTATAATGCGTGGTCGCGTGGCGAGCAGGGATATCGGTCACGTCTTTCAAGATTCAAATCGTTGTTGACGCTGAAGGAAGTGCTGCGGCTTCTTTTGGTTTACCAAGAGGTTGTGGGCGACTTTCATCCAATTGTTGATCTTGGCCACCTGATGAAGAGAACTCGAGCATGGTATAACGATACTGGGCCCGAGAGCTGCGATGGCTCGGTGGCAAGCACCGATTCTGATACAGACGAGGATGATCTCCTCATCTTGAATATTGCACTTGCCATTGCTCTGAATACCGAGTCCGAATCCATGAGCCACAACCCAGAGGCTCTTCTGCAGTCTAGCTTTCAGGACGCTGTGAATGCACGAATAGTTTGTCCCCAGCCAAGCATCAAACACGCGACTGTAGTTCTCCTTGTGGTACGCAAATGCACTGATTACGCCGCGTCTCTGGATTAGAGTGTTAACAGTGATAGGGAATTTACTACTTTTTCCAAGATATGCCGCGTACGTCGTGGAGGATGTGCGGCATTGCCGGCCGCATGCTGATGGAAATGGGATTTCACAACGGCGACATTCTTGACCACATCTTGGATTCCGAAGAGAAGCGATCGGCAGCCAGCACCATCATGTCCAGCGTCCTCGTTTTCGACCGGCAGTGGAGCTCTGCGACGGGCCTCCCCTCCAATTTCAAGAATTCGAGCTTCGATTCAATACAAAAGTCACTGGTGAGTACCTGTCCAACCACGTGCCAGAAACCCAAAGAGGCTGACGGGGCTGTCTCAGATCAAAACTCCTTACCTCAAGGCCATGCTTGCTTTTATTCTCATTAGCGACAAATTCAGCGAACCGCTCTCGCTCGCCGCCAAGGGAGAAAAGTACGATGACAGCGATGCTTTTGAGGTCATGAACTTCCAGGTGGACCAGTGGCGGAGGAAGGTAATCGACGAGGAATCCCGTAAAAAAATAGAGACATGGCAGCACGAGGACTCGTCGGTCCGACCGCCATCGTGGGCCATCTTGTTGACTCTTCGCGCCGAGTCTGTGCGGAGCATGATGCTGCGGCCCTGCTTCTTTTCCGAGTCGGACATTGAGACGGGCAAACGCCACCTGCGCCCGGCCATGGACCTGGTGTCGAATGTCGTCAACATACTGTGGACGCTGGACGCCACGACGGACATTTACCGCAAACAACACCCTTACTACCAACACCTTCTTGCCTCTGTTTGTGCTTTGCTCTTTTTGTTGATTTCGTACGTGGAGCAGCACAGATCTCAATTGTCTACGAGTTTGCCAGATGACTTTTCCGAGTTTGTGGGCGAGACGTTTCGAAAAGCTCTACACCTTGCCGAAATCTACGCCAGGTCGCGCGCGTCGCGAAGGCTGTTCAAGAGGTTATCCGAGATGCGCAACGCCCTGATTAAACTTGCCATGTTGCCGGCCAGCAACCAGCCGGGGGCAACGGGTCGACAGCCGACGCGGTCGCCGACCAATGCAACCAAAGCAGCGCGTGGCAAGGCTCCCACTCGGTTGGATACCCAAGATGCTCTATCGGGAGAACTTATGGACTATTCTCAACCGTTTGACCTCATGGCTATTGATCCACAATTGGAAGCCAGTCTCACTGCGACTCTCGATCATGACCTTCAGCTGGGGTCGGCAGAATCGCTACTCTTTCAATGGCCACTAAATGAGGACAGTGGCTTCTTCTTGGATGCAGGGTTTTGAGGACGGATAAAAAATTGAACTAGCATTTGTTTGTACTTGTATAGCTACGGGGCGCTTCAGTTGCGCAGACTAATTACTGGGCTTCTGTTAAATTTACACACTTTATTGGTCCTTGCGAAATCCCTCCCACCTCTCGAATCCGTTCGTGTACAGGCCCATCATGTCCAGCATCCTCCCCGCGCTCTGGTGGACCAGATCGTCAAGGTCCTTTGGCCGGGTGTAGAATGCCGGCACGGGCGGGAAGATGACTGCGCCCGCCCTTCGGAGGAAGAGCATGTTGTCGAGGTGGATGTCGCTCAGCGGCGTCTCGCGAACGGCGAGGAGCAGCTTCCGGCCCTCTTTCAGGCTGACATCTGCCGCGCGGGATATTAGGTCGTCGCACATGCCCGAGCGTATTGCCGCCAGCGTCTTCATGCTGCAGGGCACAATCATCATGCCGTCGTGCTGAAAGGACCCAGATGAGATTGGCGCTGAGAGATCTTTGGACACGTAGTTTACGCTGGCCAAGCCTCTAATGTCCATCTCCGAGAGCGTCGTTTCGTATTTTAATGTGGCGAGCGCCCATTTGCTGATGATGAGGTGCGTCTCGACCTTGAGGGCGCGCAGTATGGACAGGATGCGGATGGCGTAGGGTGCGCCTGTGGCGCCCGTGATGCCTATGACGATGCGGTGCGGTCGTTTGTGAGCATGGCGTATTCTGTCGCTGTGGACTTCATCATCCTGTGTGTGGTATGGTGTGGTTGGATTTGGAACGTGTGCAAAGCACCGCTTCCAGAGGCCACTTCCTAAAGCATGGCCAACGTTGGGCTTATCTAGGTGGCTTAACAGCCTGGTCGCCTTCCCGCGGACGATGCTGCCGCCCGGGAATGCCCGCTTTACCAAATAACCTGTCATGATTCTCAAGGTGGATGGTTTTGAATTCCGCACACTATTTGACGATGCTCGAACGTGTCCCTATATCCATGGGCCGATTTCTCGTGAAAATCGCCTTGTCCGAGCCGCACGGTCGCGTGGACGTTGCCACGATCTCAGCTCTGTCCGAAACGATCGCCAGTCGCACAAGGCTAGCTCGATCGAGATAACGCTGCGTGATAGGTTCCGACGTTGCATCCCGTTCCTGAGGTTCCGGAACTGTCAGCCGGAATGAGTCGGCGCCACCCCCACACTTAGGAACCGGCGCTGCCGGCTGATCGACCCCATGGCGGCAAACGAGCGGGTAACTCTGGGGTGACGGCTGTGAATGAAATGGGCCATGCTTCTGCCAGGATGATGGGTTACATCTGGCGGTTGGTCCCTATTGCTCATCATGTCTGCGCTGCTGCGCCAAAGAGCAGCATCACTGCGCCTCGGAACCATGGCGTCGTGCCGTAGAGCGTCGTCGACTCGTGCCAACGGTGCGCTGGCATCGCAGCCGGACGAGATTGCAGCACAGCTCGACTTTCGCACATTCATCGAAGTCCTCCGCAAGGACGGCGACCTTGCCGAGATCAACCAAGAGATTGATCCGCATCTGGAGGTCGGTGCCATCGTGAGGAGGGTCAGCGAGGTCCACGCCAAGGCTCCGCTGTTCAACAACGTCAAGGGCGCTAAAAACGGCCTGTGGCGGATGTTTGGCAACGCCGCCAGCCTCCGGGCGAACGAGGAGGAGAAGTACGGCCGCATTGCTCGAAATTTGGGATTGCGCCCGGATGCAACCTGGAAGGAGATACTGGAGAGGACGCAGGCTGGAAAAACCAAGCCATCGCTGCAGCCAAGCGTGCTGCCGACAGGTCCCTGCAAGCAGAACAAGATTTTCGGCGACGACATCGATCTGGAAAAGCTCCCGGCGCCCCAGCTCCACCAGGACGATGGCGGCAAATACCTGCAGACGTACGGCGTCCACGTGCTGCAGTCTCCCGACAAGGCGTGGACAAACTGGTCCATTTTCAGGGGCATGGTCCATGACAAGAGACGCCTGGTGTGTCTGGTGGGCGCAGGCCAGCACAACTCCATCATCCGCGACAAGTGGCTGAAGGAGGGCAAAGACGAGATGCCGTGGGCGCTGGCTCTGGGCATCCCTCCGGTCGCGAACCTGGCCGCTGCGCTTCCCCTCCCCGAGGGCGTTTCCGAGGGCGAGTACGTCGGAAACCTCGTTGGCAAGCCGCTGGACCTTGTCAAGTGCGAATTGAGCGACCTCCTGGTGCCGGCCAACAGCGAGATTGTCCTCGAAGGCACCTTTTCCCTCAAGGACAAGGCGTACGAGGGACCTTTTGAAGATTACCTGGGGCTTCACTTTGATGGGGACAAGCATCTGCACCCGCTGTTTACCGTCAACGCCATCACCTACCGTGACGATGCCATCCTCCCAGTGTCCGTTCCCGGTAGGATTACTGATGAATCGGTGAGACGCGTATTACCCACATTTTTGAACTGTTGAGCTAATGAGACTACAGCATACTACCGCATCCATGGCTTCTGAAGAAGTATTGATGTTGTGCAGGAAACTCGACCTTCCGATTGTTGATGCATTCGCTCCCCTGGAAACCATGGCCACCTGGTGTGCCCTCAAGGTGGACATCAAAAGGCTTGCAGAGCTGAATACTACTTCGGAAGAGTTTTGCACCAGACTCGGCAACGTGCTCTATAGAAATAAGAGCACAATGCTTGTGAATCGCATCGTCCTGGTCGGAGACGATGTGGACATTTACAACTTCAAGGATATCATGTGGGCGCTGGTGACAAGATGCCGGCCGGGGCAGGATGAGTACGTGTTTCACGATGTCCCTTGCTTTCCCATGACTCCTTACATGTCTCACGGAATCGGTCCCATGAATGGCGGCAAAGGATTATTTGACTGCTTATTCCCCATGGAGTACCAGGGGAAGAGGACATTTAAGGAAGTCAGTTTCGAAGCCTCGTATCCAGAAGATGTCAGAGACAGGGTTAGGGAGAATTGGGCTTCAATGGGCTTTGATAAAATTTAGGTTAAAGAATGCAAATAATACTCGTTACAAACACCACGAAAGTTTTCACAGCCAAACCTATTGCTGAATACTATATGTATTTCAATACTGTGACCCAGTTCCTAGATCACCCAGTTGAGTCTACCACTTGTGTTTTTTTTAACCAGAAGCAAATGAATAGCATGATTTTTGTAGCCGTTTTGCAAAGATTGCATGTTCTAGTTTTCTGTAGATGATTGTGCCTATTACTCTGAACTCGTAACCATCTTTAAATCCTCCTCTAATCTTTCGATGACTTCAGCGTAAAATCCTTGACTGAAATCGTCACTTTCTAAACCCCCAATGGTCAGCACGCTGTCCAAGCACCAACTAACGGCGGCCAGATATTTGATCCCACCAAATTCGAGCACCTGGTCGTTGAAGCTGGTGCTGACTTTACGCTTCGCAAGCATCAAGTCCATTCGAATGCACTGTGTCAAATCCAGATCCTCGATGACGGCACCGACCATGATTTGAATGAGCACTATGCCAAGAGACAATACCATCCAGTTTATGGGTCTATGCATACCGAATGTGCCAGATCGTTTCTGTGAATCCAGTGAACTTTGCTCTGATGCAAGATTTTTAACGACAAAGGGGCCACATTGAGACTGCGTAAACGACAAGAAGAGGTCATCCTTTCCTTGGAAGAAGACGATGTCGTCAAGAGTTACAATTCTTGAGAGCCACGGGGTGCTGTATAAATGTAAAATGTTTGATGCCAGTGCCAGTGCAATCTTCAATTTCTCCTGGTATCCAAATAATGGTGCATCCGCATCACCAACCTGGAGAAGCTGGCGAAGAGTAAAAGTCGCATGCGGTACAGGTTGACTTTCTCCGCGATGAAGCGCAAACTCTTCATGATATGTTTTAACGTATCCTAAACAATCCTTGGATGGTTCTTTATGCCCTGCATGCAAGCTCTGGCAAAGATCCAATATCTCGCACGGATTTTGTGTATAATCGACGCTGTGCTGGATAACAGGACCGCCAAGACTCTTTGTGGATGAAAGAGGGATTGAAGTGCTGTCTTCATTTGTCTTATCCAGCTTTAAACTGATTGACGAACCCCACCTCACTCGTTTCCTCGTAGGTTTAGTTTGGAGGGTGTTCGGGGTACAAGATACAGTGGCAGCGGTCTTTTGATCCTCTGGGCTTGTGAGTTGAATAGAAAATCCATGCCAGCTGGATGTTTCTTGAGTCCATTTGCCTAGATCTGGGATGACATCACCAGGGCCCAACATAACATGAAAAATAAAGGCTTTGGCAGCTTGTTCATCCAGGTCACTTGGTAGCAGGATTGTGTCTCGGTGCACAAGCTCCAAGCACAATTTGTGAGATGTAGCACACGGACAGGTAGTGGAAGCCCGAAGAGCGTTAAATATGCTTCCAGAAAGGTTCCTGACTATTTTGACAACAAGAGCCCGCGACCGGTGTCGTCTAATCGGCTCAAGCTGGTTAAAATCGGAGGTGAGCTGTTGGAGGGCAGAGTTTCCAGCTCGTATCCGTAGCATGATACTCTCGTAGTCTTTCTTCTTTAAGCTGAACGATGCATTTTGTTTCAGCTTTCTGAGAATCGATAAAAGATCCTTGGCGGTGGTCTAGCATGCTGATTAGGCATCAATGAAATTGAATAAGAGGGCGAAGTCTAGGATTATGAGAATACCCACCTTTTCATCTTTGTCAATGCCTAATTTTACTTTCAAATCTAAGCTTGCCTTCTTCATTTCAATGACCAGGTCTTCAAAGTCGGTGCAATCGGTCCAGAGGCGCAGGCGGAGCTTCTGCTTGTAAGGCTCCCATTCCGTGCTAAACGGTGCTTTAATAAGAGCGTCTATCATATGAATTGGAGCAATTCCATGGAGAAGAAACTCGCAAGAGGTGCGAAGTTTTCGCTGCTCAACCTCTAAATCCCTAAGTATGGCATCGAGATCATAATGAGCATATTTGATTGACCGGAGGGTAGTCTTGTAGCTTTTAACGGCTTCTATGGCAAGTGGGAGCACCCCAAGTACCACGCCGATAACTTCGAAGCCAGACATAGATCAATAGCTGATTAAATAGTGAATGTGATGGTCAAGTCGAAATTTGCGCGAGAATTTCGTCAAAACGCAGACCCCGCATCTCTTGATCAAAAGTGCAAGATGTGGCTGTCATAGCATGCGCAAGCCATTGGATCGTTTTTCTGACTCAGCATATTAGGCGACGGACTCCAGGACATGAGCAATTTATACCATCATAGAATGCGCGATGGTAATGATTTTATGCCCGAGAGGTTCGTGTTTGCTCTCATTGGCAATAACTACAGCCATTGTCCAAAATGGAAGCTTCACCTTTGACCAAACAGCATTGGCAAATTTCCGATCTTGTAGAGGCATCCATTGCATCCTTCAAAGACCTGGTCTCCAGACTCCAAAATGACCCCTCCAATGCGTCATTGATCGTATCACAGCTCGGTCGGTTCAAGACCTGGGCTGGATGCTTGGGGGCCCATCGAGCCTCGGGGAGTCGCTCGATTGAACATCGTCTTCGAGACGCGTCGCATATTCGAAACTATATCAAAACGCTTCTTTTTGACCTCTGCTGTGCTCTGGACTTGGGTGCGATACCAGCATCAATCGGTTGATAATGGCGAGCTAATGTGTGCAAGGGGTCGCGATCACCATCCACGATGAACCTGATTCAGGTGTGCCTGAGGATCAAGTTGCAGCAGAGTTAACCAACTACTTCCAAGACTCTAAATCTGTGGAATCTGAACTTGATCGCGCACTTCATGACGTGGGACATATCGTCGGGTGTCTTCTCAGACTGTCTACCACAATAGCGAATCCCGCGCCCCATGATCAGTTTAGATCTAGGGTAAAAACGGAAAGTTTGGAGCATTACCACCAATGGGATCTAAGTCATATTCAAGAAAAATATCCTCAAGTCGGGTCCGAAATTGCAACTAGACTTGCAGCAGCGGCCTTGCAAAGACGTCAATATTTCCTTTACCGGGAAGCGCATGCCAATAAGCTGGCCGATGGGTTAGATCAACATGCGGACGACAGTGAGCAACGAACAACCATCGCATCCTCTATACCTCAGCATCTCAAGAATAATGAGGGACATTCTGATTTCCTTGATTGTCATGAGCAAAGAAGCGAGCTGTCTCCGACCGTATACACACAATCAAATCCGAGTTCGGGAGAATTGCGAGTTCCTCCAATACCGAAGGAGTATGTCGATGGACCATTCAAATGTCCGTTCTGTCACATGATGATCCAGATTGACAGTGTGCGACCCAGGCATAGCTGGAAGTATGCTCATCGCCGCCTTTTGACCGTGAATAAAATGGCTGATAAACATGAATAGAAAACATGTGTTCGGGGATCTTACGCCATACGTTTGTGTGGAAGTGGGCTGTCCCGAATCTCACCAGATGTACGGACGACGCAGCGATTGGATAGCACACATGACGAAGAAGCATTGGAGAATCTGGGGCTGTCCGCTCGGGTGTTCTCAATCATTCGAAAGGGTTGAAGACTTTCGAGAGCATATCCGAGGGCAGCACACACAAGAAGTTTCTGACGGTGACTTGAAAACCGTCGAGGTTTTGAGTAGCAGTCACTCGTCAACAAAAATCGACTGCATTTGCCCATTGTGTTACGATTTTCGGATTGTATCAGCCAAGAGCTATCGAAATCATCTTGCCAGCCATATGGAAAGTTTGGCTCTTTTTACCCTACCTCGAATCGATGACGAGATGATAGATGTTGAAGACGGCCATAAAACAGAGCATTCATCTGACTCTAGCCTTGAAGAAAACAACCAACAGGCACCACATTCCAAAACTGCCGCACGCAATGACGCGGATGCACAATTAGAACAAAACAAAAATACGGCGGCTGGTATCTCTCAGGGAGGGGATGATATGGCACACAAAGACTTTTTTGAAGAGGAAGAATTTGCCGATATAAGTCTGCGTAAAAGACCCGGTACTCTTTGTCCAACGTGTGCCGCATCTGGTAAAGAGGTCTGGGTTATGCCCGGACGGATTTGCGGATATTGCGGTACTCACTGCGATTGATTGTGTTGGATTGGATGTGCCGAATGGACCACACTGCTCAAAAATGAGGAACCTCACTAATTGGAAATCTATAGCCCCTTATATCTAACAGATTGAACAAAATGAATGTTTCGATCTATCTAAGCAGATGGGCTCAGTCACAGTTCTATACGTTAGCCAAATAATCCACCTCTGTCCATTGTGAATTTTGAGGCAAGCTCCACTCGATGCGGGGATGAGCAATAGTGTTGGCTGACAGTGGCGTGAATTCTACATGGGCATCATCCAAGCCAAAACAGCAAAATCTATAAAAACCGCCTTCAGTCTAAATACGCAGCTTGGAGTCTCCACTGCGGCAGCCAATAGGGCCAAGAGTATCCGGGCTGGAAAGGTGCCCGGGTGTGATCCGCGGAGACTCACGGATGCAGGGGCTGCGGCAAGTGGCTCAGTGACGGCGTATTCATCTGCTGGGGAAAATTAAGTTGCGCGGAGAGCAGGGATCGGGCTTGGGTGGGTGTGGGACGATGCCCCATCTTTTGGGCCGTCGTTCTTGTTTTCGGGTGCGAATCGCACCGTGGAGCCTATTTTTTCGTATAGCATCTAAGTGCGAATCGCACTGCTTCGGCGGAGTCATCACGGAACTACCGGGCAACATCGAGGCGCGACATGTTTTGACGCGTAAGCCTGCATTTTGCAAATCTAAATGAAGGCCCGGCTTGGACAAAAATCCCCCAAAATGTCTCGCTTCGGGAAAATTCCCTCTACAGGAAGATGGGCACGGTGCCCCTTGGTCATCGTGTAATGGATCAGAACACTGGACGCGGCTTTAAAGTCATTGTGCGTGGCAATTGGACTCACCGCGCAGTACTTTAAATCTAAGTTTAATAATGCTGTACCATGTGTGAGTGGAGGAATAACAACTTTAGATCTGCAATCCAATCTAACAAGCAATGGATTGCTATTCAGAATTGTAAAAATTACCATGCAAACAAAGTAAGAGAAATCTCACTCGACATGTTCGTCCTCAGCGCGGGCCGCCTCGGATTCGGGAACCGAAAGATCGTCGCAGACCCATGCGTCAGGGCAGAATTGATCGAAACGTCATACCATGTTTTTTTGCATTCACAACTACAGCTTGCGTAATAGTTTCAGGGTACTGATCGGCGAAAGCTCAAGAACCCTGTGAATCAAAATCCCCCAAAATACAGTATATATATATCACAGCGCCGCCCTCTCTCTGATGGATAGAACAAGCACTACCTTCTTTCTCTGCCATATCAGTCGCTGCCAACTGACAAGGCAAACCGATATGGGCTCGTTTGTGCGGTCAATGGCTGGTGCCATCTTGATGGCTGGTCTCGCTGGGTCAGCTGAGGCTCAACTCTATGGCAAGACGATCCAGACGACACTCGGTCCCGTCCAGGGTTTCAAGTACTTCAACGAAAGCGATGCCTCCTACTTGGATGAGCCGATCGACAACGTTGCTGCTTTCCTGGGAATTCCGTATGCCGCCGACACCGGGTACGAGAATCGATGGAAGCCTCCGCAGGCGCGAACCCCGTGGAACGACACTCTGCTGGCCAACGAGTTTGGTGCACCATGCCCAACGCCCTATGTGACCGGCTACAGCGAGGACTGCCTCAGCCTCAACATTTGGACGAATGCTTCGTCCTCGAGCGACAAGCTTCCGGTTCTAGTCTGGAACCAGGGTAGTGAGGAAACAAGCAACCAGGCATGGTGGTATGGCGGCGGCACGGCTGGTGAGTACACAACTTGTTTCTCTGTGATGTCTTGGGTTTAGAGCAAATGTACTGACTGATGGATCAATTCACATAGCCAAGGGAGTTGTCATGGTATCGTTCAACCGTCGAGATGATGTTTTCGGCTACCTGGCCCACCCTGAGCTAAACGCTGAAGGCAAGGCCAGGTCAGGCCAAGAGACATCTGGCAACTATGGTGTTTTGGATCATCTCGAGGTTCTCAAGTGGGTGCAGAAGAACATTGCGCAATTTGGCGGCGACCCGGACCGCGTCACCATCGCCGGCCAGTCGTTCGGCTCGTCCCAGGTGTACCACGCCGTCAACAGCGAGCTCTTCAGCGGCTACTTCCACGGCGCCATCTCGCAGTCCGGCATCCGCTACCCCTACGACACGCTCCTCGCCGGCCTGGCCACGTCCTACGTGACCATGGAGAAGGCGCTCGAGCACGGTCTCAACTTCACCTCGTACCACAACGCCAGCTCCATCGCCGAGCTGCGCAAGCTGCCCCTCGAGGAGGTCATCGTCGGCTCCAACGACCGCGACTACACCGTCTGGTGGGTCACGGCACTCTCCTGCAATTACCCGCTCATCTTCAAGCCCGTGCTGGACGGCTACGTCCTGCCCATGAAGTACATTGAGCAGCTCCAGAAGGGCCCCGCCAACGACGTGCCGCTCATCACCGGCAACACCAAGGATGAGAGCGGAGCGGCCACGACGACAAACTACACCGTCGCCGAGTACACCGAGTACTGCACATTAAAGTACGCAAACCTCTCGTCTCGCTACTTTGAGCTTTACCCCGCCGGTGACAACTCGACCAGCGCCAGCGCGGCCTGGAACGCGGCTGCGCGCGATACCTCGCTGGTCGGCTCCTGGGCGTACGCCAAGGACTGGATCCTGTCGGCCAAGAGCCCCATCTACACTTACTACTGGGACCGTAAGTCATCAACGCTCTGCCCGAGGCTAATTTTTCCTTGTAAATCAACGCATGCTAACCTTTCTCTCTCTTCTTTTCCATAGACGCCCCTCCCGGTCAAGATTCCGGCGCCTTCCACCAGAGTGAAATCATGTATGCCCTCAACGCTCTGTACGCCAACATTGACGTCTACCCCTTCACCTCGGACGACTACGCCATCCAAAGGGCCATGAGCGCATACTGGATCAACTTTGTCAAGACTGGTGACCCCAACAACGGTGACAGCTACACGGGTGACGGCGACCTGGCTCACTGGTACCCAAATAGCGGCGAGACCAACTATGTCATGCGTCTTGGTGATGGCTTTGGAAACCACACCGTGGCTCAGACAGAAAAGAACTTGCAGCTTCTCATGGACTACTTTGGCCAGCAGACCCCCTACTAGGTGGGCACAAGTGAGCTGTGGCATTCCGTAGCTTAGATAGTATATCCGTTGAAAAAATCCAAGAGGAAACTCTGTATTTTTCATTATTGGTGCGCAAATTAAGAGCCAAAGTGACATGTGTGGGGAAATATCGGGATCCAATCTCAAGCCGTCTTGTTTAAGTGAGGCGTATTTGCGTGCCAGGAACAGCATTTGGTCGCGAATCTCCGGAGCAAGCCTCTCAGTCGGAAGTGAAGGTGCTGGAGTTGGTTGCTACTAGGGGCGCTAGTGCGTAGGGTTAATCACTAAACTACCGAGATGCTCCATTCCAGCGCATCCTTGTAGGTGCCGTTGTAGGTGCCGTAGTGGGTCATCGGAGCAATGCCGGCTGGCACCAGGAGCAAAACACCTCCACGGTCATCATCATCACCATTCTTGTTGCAAGCAGGAAGTGCACGATTCACCCAAAAAAATGTAGACGAAAAAAATGCGAGACCTTCCGGGCAATCATCGGACCATCTGAAAATTGCATTGGTAAACGCCAGTCTTCCGGCAGAGCTTAGTATCCAAAAGGGTTGTTTGTGCCGCCACCACTGCCAGACGCAACGGAGATGGCTCTTCTGTTGTTGATTTAACATGTCGCGGAAACAGAAATTCTTTCCGTTCTATCTGCAGCATCAGACGTTGCATTCAGGTTTTATTGTATTTTACAATCTTCTCACGTCCATGTCTATTTCTCATGGCTGCTCCATCATTCCATCCCTTTCCACATCTTCCCAAGGAGCTGCGCCTCAGCATCTGGGAGGCTGCCATTCGCCCAACAAGCCCCGAGCAGCGAGGGATCCACTGCTTCAGCGTCTTTGACAGAGAGTGCGCCACAGCCATGGCAGCGAGAGCACAAGCGGTTTTGTTCCCACACGAACCAGCTGGCAGGATCCAAAAAGCTGCCATCCCATCTTCCCACCATGGCAAACCAAATCGATCCGCCTACTTTTGGGATGCGGGCCTTTGGACTGCCTGCAAAGAATCCCGCCGCGCCATCACTGGCCGCCTGGAGAAGGCAAGATGGCAGAGCAATACCCTGAGCGACCTGCTGCATCCCCCCTTCTTCGTAACAGCGCCACCGCTCCCCCAAAGCGACTATTCCGAGCCGTGGCAGCTCATGTTGCACCCATGCGAAGATGCCATCATGTTGGACCACGACAGCATCAAGCGAATACTGGAGTGGTCTGGGGCCTTGTGGCAGTTCGGCGGGCACTACCACATCCTTTCCGGCTTGTCTCGCTACCGGCACCTGCCAGATGCTCGACCGATGGGCCATCTCGTCTTCGAGTTTGACCCGAGCTGGCTTCTTGCTCTGCCACCTCGCACGAGGCCTGGCTTCCCGTCGCCCTTTGCGCGCCTTTGCGAGGAGCAGACGCCGCGAGGCCTCGTGGGCCGCCTTCTCGGGGCAAAGGCGCGCGGCCGCATCAGAATCTCCACCATATGGCTCATCGACCGCGGCGCGACGCAGTGCTGGCCGCTGCCGCACAAGCTCAACGACGAATACGCTGCGCGGCGCATGCGGTTTTACGACTGCGACGAAGAATTCGTCGACATCGGGGCGCCCTGTGCAAGCGAGCCCTCTTCGGCCTCGCTCTTCGTCTTCTGGTTGAGATGTGTGGCCACCGGTCAGCTGGGCATTGATCTCTGGCAGAGCGGCCAGGGCGACGCGTTTGACATCGACGACCACGTCAAGGTGCTCGGGTGCAAGAGCAAGGTCAAGCCGAGCCCGAAGGAACGGGGGTGAAGAAGAAAAATGCGGTTTGGTCTTATTGGAAGTACTATGCTAGTTCTAAAAAAATACAATTTCTACAGCTGAGCCTTATTCTGAAGCCGGTTGATCTTGTCGTGCGTCTGCACAAACTTCTTGTAGTTGGGGAAGAGCTCGTTGGGATCCCACTTCTCGCGAATCTTGAGGAACTTGGCAAGAGCAGTGTCGCTCAAAACCTTGGTCTGGAGAATGGAGTTAGTAAAAAGTAAACAGGAGTAATTCAGATGAAATTTTCGGGGGGGATAAACTTGCATTCGCATCCTCGTTGTGGACGTCAAACTCGGTAATGTACTGTCCCACCGCAACAGGGAACGTTCGCCTGTAGCGGTCTCGCATGGGCTGGCGAATACCGGGCTCAAGCTTGGGGTCGGTCCATCCGGTGATGGTGGAAATGTACAGGTCCTGCGGCAAGCTGAGCGCGGCGTCCTCCTCGTCTGGGACAATGTCGCAGTGGCACAGGAAGACGGATGAGGTTCGGGTTGGCAGCTCAAGCATGCACGGCTTGATGGCCTCAAGTAGCTATAAGCTTTGGTGTTAGCAATACTTTTTTTTCTCTTGTGTCTTTCAACTTACACGCTCAAGCGGAACATCAGGATCGTTCATGATGCTGTTGATTTGCCATCGGTCGTTTCCGGCATTTCCGAGGAATCCACGCTTTCGAGCAAAGACCTCTTCAATAGTCCTGGGCTGCACCGGCTCCATCTTCAGCAGGGCATCTTGCACCTCGGGCGTGATCTTGTCGTAGGCGCTCAGGAGCGTCCTGGCCTCCCGGATGTTGTCAGAGTAGCACAGCAAGTTCAGCGTCATGTGGAGCTTGCCGCTGGGCGGGACGGCATCGGTCGTGAAGGCGGGGTCGTACTTTTCGGGGTAGTCAATCGTCAGGTTCAGGTCGGTGCCGTACTTGGGCGTGTCGCGTCCTCGCTCGATGGCCCAGCTCATGAGGTCCATGTAGTTGTCGCTGTTGATCTCGAACTTGAAGATGCGCTCCCACATGCGCGACGTCTTGATGGTGCGGCCCCAGAAGCGAGTGATGACGCCGAAGAACCCCAGGCCGCTGCCTCGCGCGGCCCAGAAGAGATCGCGGTTCTCGGTGCGGCTCGCGATGACGGTTCGCCCATCCGGAACCACCATTTCGATCTTGGTGATCCACGTCTGGTTCGTGGCGCCCCATCCTCGGACAAACCACCCCTGGCCGCCGGCAAGGAGGAAGCCTCCGGAACCGACGGTGGGCGCGTGGCCGTGCGGGAAGAAGCGGTCAATCTCCTTGAGCCGGGCGGCGAGCTCCTCCACTCGGCAGGAAGGGCCAAAGCTGACTTCTTGGGTAATGGGGTCGTAGTCGATCTGACGGTTCAGTTTGACAGTATCAATCAGAATACCGCCATCCATAAGGTTGGGCAGGTTGTAAATGTGGCCAGACGACCGGACACCAGCGTGGACACCAAGCTCGGTGGCTCGCTTCAGCGCTACCGAAACATCCTCCGGAGTCTCAGCAACGTGGATTTCCACGGGATATCGAGATGGTACGTCTGCCGTTGGGTTGTTGCGACGGCACCTTTCGTACTCGGGAGTCCCACGAAGCAGGACCTTGGCATTGTAGCCTGGGTGGGTGAGATAACGGGGACCTGACATTGTGAAGATTGAATTGAGTCTATCTTGGTTGATGGTACAAAGACTCTGGTGATCAAACAAGGAGATTCAACACTTCATATGGATGATATTTGTCTTCTTTAATCTTGCAGCCTCATCACCGAGGTCAGCTTCATCTCCCAGGTACGACGTCACATTCGTCGATTCCTTGCTAACCCCAGATTACAACGGAATTCTAGATCCAACCCTGTACGATCTGCTCAGTTCGTAAAGCATGGCCTCACCACCACCACACCGTATCAAAATCCTTGTTAGCGGGCGTGACCCCAGATTCCGCCGTTCACGGACCTTCCGTTCCGTGGGGTCATACGTGGAGGTGACGGAACAGGGATCCAATCAGACCTCGCTGGGACGCTTCTTGAGACAGCTCAACCGGAAATTCCTAACGTACATGTCGATGATATACCCTTTCACGATGCTCTCGAAGTATGGCAAGCTCGAATCAACAATTGTTCCCCCTGTTCGCTCCATCTTTCATGGCTAATCCTGGTATGTGTGTGAGTGGGCAGACATTCATTTCAGGATGTAGTGTTCCGATTCTCACTGCTGAAAAGGAAAAAATAAAAGTGTATAGCTTTACGTTCTAGATACCATGCTTCCTTACCAGCTTTGTAATTTCTTTGTTCTTTTACAATAAACCTTTCCAGTTCCAGTGACATCTCCGAACCTTGTATCCCATCAACTGTCCAGATGAACAATTTGTACAGTAAATTGCAAGTCACCCTCATTCTAGTTAGGCCATAGAACAGAGAACCATATACTATGAATCTAATAACTTGCGTAAGAGGTACAAAAAACAAAGACTCCTTAAAAGCTACAATACCACTTATTCCGACCGATTTCGATAGAGTCTGCCAATATCATCCCTTTCAATCCATCCAGGTAACAGACTTGTGATACAAAAATTCATCCATGCCCTGGTATCCGTTGAATCGACCGAAGCCACTCTGCTTCACTCCGCCATGGGGAAGCGGCTGCTCATCGTGAACCGTCATAGAGTTGATGTGCACAGCGCCCGAATCAAGCGCATCGGCAATGCGGAAACCAGCTGCGAGATCTCGAGTGAATACGGCAGCGCTGAGACCATATTCAGTATCGTTGGCAAGCTCAATCGCATCGGCCTCTTTGCTGAAAGTGAAGAAGGATACGCTAGGTCCGAATGACTCGCCGGCGTACAGGTCCATGGTCTTGTCAACCTTCTTCAGAACCATGGGCTTCATAACGGTCTCGACTTTGCTTTGTTTTGAGTAGTCGAAAATCGGCAAGAGCTCGGCTCCCTTGGAGACAGCATCGGCGACCAGTTCGCGGTTGCGCTTGGCTGAAGACGCCGTGACAACAGCGGGCAAGTCGCTCTCGGAACCAAACGTCTGGCGTATCTTCTCGATGAGGATTTTCTCAAACTGAGCCGCAACAGATTCATGCACCAAAATGCGCTCCGTAGACATGCAAATTTGTCCCGCCTGTCGACTTTTGTTAGTTGTCAAGTGCGAAAAAAGTTCAATGTGTAAAGCTCACATTGGCAAATGCACCTCTGATGCAGTGGAGCGCTGCTTGCTCAAGATCCGCATCCGCCAACACAATTGCGCTGGCCTTTCCTCCGAGCTCCATCAGCACAGGCTTGAGGTGCTTTCCTGCTGTGCTTGCAATGATCCCTCCGACTCGGGAGCTTCCCGTAAAGTTGATCTTCTTGACGTGCGGGTGGGCCACGAGCGTATCGATGATGGCTGGCGCATCCTTGGGTGAGTGGAAAATAAGATTGAGACAGCCATCAGGCAGTCCAGCTTCTCTGAATATATCTGCAACAGCCCAATGGCAGTATGGTGAGAACTCGGCGCCCTTTAGGATGGCCGTGTTCCCAGCTGCAAGGGCAAACGTGATGGATCGAAGGCCAAGATGATATGGCGCATTCCTATCCTTTTTGTTAGCTTCCAGGTTCCCTATCAACACCTCTGCTCACTAACCATGGCGCAATTCCCAGATTCACACCGTAGGGTCTCTTGTGGACAATGGCTTTCATGCCCTCATGGTTCGATTGCGGCGTAAAGCCCTGAACGGCGCCGGCAATTCTGCCCGCCGTATCCCTTAGGCCATCGATTGAAAGGCCGATGATGAAGTCTTGGTAGTCTTTGTTTGCTCCTATTTCATGGTGCATGTAGCTTCCCAGCTCCTCTCGACGCTTCTCCATCACATCAGCAGCTCTGAGAAACAGGTCGCGGCGGTGCGACGCCTTCGTCCTGGACCAGCCTGGGAACGCAGCCTGCGCAGACTCGATGGCATCGTTTACATGCTGCTCTGTGGCACACGAGAGGGACCAGACTTCCTTGCCGGTGAGAGGGCTGACGACGGGAAACGACGATGGCGTCTGGACGTCTTTGCCCTGGATGATGAGGGGGATCTGCCTGTGCGTGGCAATGCCTCTGCAGGCCCTTCTCTGCAGTACATGGGCCCACCTCAGATGAGTCCGGGATATGCTTCTGGTAGGGTTCATGATGCAGGTTGTGAGTGGTGCTGAGAAGGACCGTGCGATCTTCTCCGAGGTGTGTGTGTTAGGTAGCGCCAGATGAAAAGACAACACTTTTAATCGATAGCTGCCCGCAAAGTTTCCCCGCAGCCAATCTAGAATCTAGCGGAACGTATCCGTGTCCAGCCTCATGTTGGATCAATGCGTCTCAAGCAATGCATTGGATGAAATCCGGTCGCCTTTGGGCGGGTTCCGCACCATGGCCCACTTTCCGAGCCGTCTCTCATACCGCCCTTCAGCCCGCCCTCAGCCGTCGCATGCCTTGAAAACTGACCCGAATGTCCAATGAATTGTTTCCGTGACGATACGATTCCTTCCGCTTGAACGGCGACTTGGGCATCGAATTAGCAGCGCAGATGGCCGAATTCGTTCAGTCGGGATGGTTCAGTCATAGAAATTCTTATCACCACAACCGTCACCCAAAAATAATGAATCCTCATATTATCCAGCCAATCATAATTGAAATCATCCATCAATCAAAATTCCACCTAACATGTCCTACTTTGGCGGGTGGCCTGTTAGAGGCGTCGTGGCGGCTTCGTTGAATGTTCGATTTGCGCCACTTGGAAAATCCAATTGAACAAGTTTCCAACTACGCTCGATTTCAGATCTATTTTTACTACCACCGATAACTCTTTGTTGATTATTAGTAAATAACAGAAACAATCCCTGCGCATCTCGCCCGCTGCGTCCGAACCGCCAAGTATAGTTCCCCGCTCAAGCCATCGGGGGTAGACCGGGACATGATTTACCATTACTAAAATTCTCAGTTTATCAGGAAATTCCGAGCTTTTTTCAGTAAATTGCTTGCGACTGCGATAAGGGGACGTCTTGAACCGTCGTAGTCTCCGGCTACTCAATCCATTTCAACCACAGCCTACTGTTCCTATTACCGCACCCAGAATTTTCTCAATTGACCAATTGTCACAAACTTGTCATCAACAAACTACACCCAGACTTCCTTCATTTTCGCTCTCAGATGCTTCTCTTATCAAGTGTCAACCCCTACGGAGTCTTTGTGTGCATAGCGGAACGGAACCTTGCGCACCAACGGAATGACGTAAGTGCCTCGGAACGCCACCATGTTTATTCCATTGGACAAAATTGTTCCATCATAACGGCAGCTTTTGTGAGGTTTTTATGCTGCATCTTTTTGAAATTTATCTGCCGTTCACGTGGATGATTGCACCCAGTTTATCCAGCAAGTAGACTTGCCCCTGCGAATATTATGTTGGTACCTCTCTTGAGACCACTACAACAATTATCACAATTCGAAACCTGACGCAGCTTCGCATCTCAACACGGGCTGCTAACGATTGAGTAATGATTTATATATGTGGACACCAATAGTTAACTCTGAAATCCTGTAATACAATCTTTGCTCGCTTGGATGTGTTGCATGGTCTTCTAGTTTTCAATAGATTGAATAAGCAATAGAATCAGCCACCACCACAGGGTACCTGATGTAGTCACTCGCACTGGTGGGGCCTCCCCAGAATAAATATCCAAACCAAAGTCGATCGCTGAGACTACTTGTCTCAAACGTATTATTTGCTGGATCCACATTAACCCCAAAACTTTGAATGGAAGCCTAATAGACATACCAGAGTAGACAATGATCGAGGTGCAGCCCTGCAATGCTTGGCATTTTTGCAGAACACTGTATGCCCAACTTGTTCCATCAATATAATCTGTATAGTTTGCGCGGAGCGATGCCAGTTTTCTGTTTAGATACAGTGTATCGCCTGCCACCCAGTTCAGAGGCGGTTGGAGCGCCACTTGCTTGAGTTTGATATCAATTTCCTTCTCAGGGGCTGACATCCCAGTGGACACAAAAAGAGCGCCAGCAAGTGCAACAGAGAACTTCATGGTAAATGCTATAATCCAGATGACAGAGCAATAGTGTCTTGCGAATTGGGAAATGTTAGAGAAGTACGAGGCTAAATTAATTCACTGATAGGAGAGCAATACTTTATAGACTTCTGGCCATGTCCCCCCTCGATGTTCTTGATTAGTTCAAAGCCACTACATAGAATAGACATCATCTATATCCTCCTCTACTACGTCATTCAGCTCCCTGAACTTCCACTGAGATGATACATTCTTCTCAAATTTAGCGATAGTACCTTTAGCTGCACACCTTAATTTATGGATACTTCGGGTACCTTGAGTTTGACACTTGGCGTTTTCGTGATACCCTCATTTTCACGCTTGTACGCACGCGCTCTCTATGATTTATGCCAATACTAGGCCAGACGCAATCACACATCTTGTCAAATTGATCATTCTTCTATTTTTCTTTTCTAATTACACATCATCTTTTCACAACCAACCCATTTGTACAACTCTAATTGTATGCAACCTTTGTGGCTTGGTTCCCGGATCACCCGGTTGAGCCTGCAGCTTGTTTTTTTTATTCAAAAGTAAATTACACATCATAGTCATATCCTTTTCCGCATCAATTTTATCATGGTTCTCAAGAGCCAAATGCCGCGTAGGTTTGGATTTGGCGTCATTGTTCCCGGCAAGCCACCATGTCGATCACCAACACTAAGCCAGATATCGTACACAGAACTTACAACGGGACTTCTACGGGTCAATTTCGCTAGTTGTCATCTCAAAGTTTAAGTAGAAAAAATTCTAACCACCATCTAGACTATGATGATCAATTCCTGCAACATACTTTTTACAAAAGATCGCTGAATGAGCCTGTTTTGGCTCCAGGGAAAACCATATTTGTGCGGTGAGAATTGCTGTTAGTGAGAATGAGATGGTGGTTACCTACGTGAACGATTTTGTTGAAAGTACTGAGAGAATGGTACCAGGCAATATTAGAAGTTGAAAATTATGGCATGAATTAGACAGGGGTGCTGAAAGGACTGCTCTCAGGAAAATACTTTAGATATTTCAACTAAGAGCTAATCTGTGGCTTGATGTACCACAGCACCATCAGGGAATAGAGCTTTATTGTCCTTCAAACTATGATTGCTTCTTCCTATTTCGCCATCAAAATAAAATTTGTGTGGCTATTGATCTAGCGACTGCAAACACGATTGTGTGAACACAATTCTGATACTCTCAGCAGGCATGTGAAGATTGGTAGATTCACCTGAAATAACACAAATCGATGTAAAGCTCGCGTCTCCTCTCATATACACATCGCATGCGAGAGGCGAAAGCACCCAATATTTCATCCAATCAACCATACGAGTATCAAAGTCATATCAGAAAACCTATGGCTGGAAAAATATGAAGCTCCCAGTTGGGGCACCAGTCCTCGTTTTCTAAACAGATTCAACTAGCAGTTAATTATTTATGGACCCTTATATATTATTGACTCCAAGAGAGTTTCACCTTCGGGGGATGCTCCAAATCTATTTTGAATGTACTTTAGTCATCTATTTCTTATTCACCCACTTGACATATTAACGTGCTTAGTCATCATGACCCCATGATCGCGCAGACCTCACAAGAAAACTAGGTTCTTTACAATATTTCTTTCCAAGTTGATGATGAAAAATCTCACAAAATAGCATGGGAAAATGGTAGGCATGGTGATAAATTAATAGAAGGTGCAGTATGTACTAAACCTGGGTTGTGGCATTTCCAATGAATCTCCAAATTTTTGTGACTGCAAAATATTTTGTCAACTGATTTTAGAATGTGTATTTTCTAACCCAATCACCAACGCTTATTTGTACCATTTTTACTTTGACATTTGCTTTCGTATTTTTTAAGATATTCTCAACCTTTTTTGTTTAGAAAAAAGATTAGGAACACATTTCACAACTCACCGTTTGTGTCGGGATTTGCTTGCAAAAATCGGCGAACAGTATAGGGTAAGTAATTCCAAGAGGGATGTGGAGGCTGAGTCAGCGGCCTAGGCCAGTTAGCGGCCCCCGCGGGACCCGTATGCAGGGGCCTTCATAGGCCAATAGCAGAAGGTTAAGCTAGGCACAGAGTAAAATTAGTACCCACAGGTGTTTGATTATCACGTTTTATTCGCTGCTGCCACGAAACTAAGGATCCTAGTCCGGCTTTTGCGGCTTTCTATTTGTCGGTCCGGGAGGGTTTTTGGCAAGGCTTGCCACAATTGGAACAGGGAATCGAGCGCGATGGAAGGAATTTCTGGAGCCATCTTACGTGATGCGGTCGCCTATTCTGACGAGAAGTCGCGTGTATTCGTCGGCGAGTCAATGGAAAAGTAGCACCGAGCGATGCTGTTCACTTGGCCGGCTAGCTTTCAACATAAGCCGTCGGCTGGTGTGATTGATGCTTACTAAATCGGATACACTGGCGGTGATAGCGGAACTCGAGACTCAAAACTCGAGACTCGAAACTCGTGTATAACAAGAGCAACAATAGGTTGCATCGCTTAGCTCCCTGAATTTGAAACCTAAAAGGACACAAAAAGCCGGACTCCAATGCGGAGCAGTTCTATTCGCATTGTTTATTCCAGATAAGTTGAACTTGGTGGTCCAATGACTCTGTCGCGAAAATGTGTGTCCTAGTGGGCGGTGCATTGTTTTTATCATTGCCCAATCGAACGATTTCACATCATGTTCTGCCTGTTAACATTCCTGAATGGGAGAATCATAGTTAGGTGCTCCGTCTTGCGAATAATTGCTGGCAAGTAATTGGAATCGAGTATGGGTTCGAGATACAATATGAAGCCCGATAGGATGCTTCGGAGGTTGTGCATATAGCCTACTCGGCAAAGTTTTGCCGAAAATGTATATACTATCCGGAGAAGGGTGCCGATTTCAATGTAGCTGAGAAACACTACTCGCCAAACCGTAAAATTTAAGCAATTTGATCGATGCCAAGCTTTTCTAAACCATATTTAAGTTCGACATGAACTGCATGTTCAAAGTTTGAGGGCACAAGAAACGCGGATTTTCGGATCGTGCCGAGCAGTCTCGGCCCTTTGCACTGGACTCGGGATTTTTTGTATGTCCCGGGGGACGTGCAGGGATGAACAGGTTCTTCGGTAAGAAAGTACAGGGATGAACAGATTCTTCTGTAAGAACATGCTTGTGCTAGGATCAAGGGGTGGAGGACACGCGACGCTAAGGCCATCCTTCATCCTATTCCTTGGTGGCCAATTTCCCTTGGCTTCAAGCGAGTGCGGACATATGATTACTCTGCTCTCCTGGATAGGAATAAAAAAGACGGAAAAAAAAATACAGAAAATGCCGAAGAGGCTTGACCCGACGAAACAAGTGTGAAAACCTAAATGTGGATTATCTCGCTCATTTTGGGTCTCGTATCATATGATATCAAAATATACGCCCTCGTATGCCGAGTGCAACAATCTGCCGTCCGGTCCACTTGGAGGACGCGTGGGCCCCACGGATTCCATGGGGCTGGGATGGAGCGAAGACTGAAAGTGGGCATAGCGCCCCTTGCACATCCATTTAGGATCAGACGGTTCTGCAACGTCAGCGCATTCCTGCAATGATTCCTTTTGGGGTTCAACGGTGACAGATGGCAGGGTCTGTCACTCGCACGCGTATCGTATCCTCGAGGTTGAGCTGAGGTCAAATATGCGGGGAATCACGATATTAATTGGCGGAAGGAATTGACCTGGGAGCACGGCGCGGTGAGCCAGAGAGGCGCAAGGTGCACGTTGAAGACGAAATGGGTAAAATCACTATTCCTGGCTCAGAGCTCGGGGCGGGCGGGCCGGGTCCTTTTGATCTTTTTATCCATTTGCTAGTTAGCCGTCTTTCATTACCATCCAGCGTACATTTTGTATGACGTGATGCAAAGTTGATTAACAATGCTCGCTGTCTTTTAGCTGCGGATCGGCTCTCACTTTTTGTACCTAGAGTTCTGTTTCACTCTGAAGGGTCCTTTAACTCTTGGCTGCTGATCTTTTGATCCAATTCAACTTACAATTAATTCCCATTATAACCATTCTCCATATTGTTGTTGTCTGCACTGTAGACCCCAGCCTTTTCGCTTTGAGCAATAGTTTTGCCCTTAGTTAATCACCATGTCTAACCGCAGCCCTACCGGCGCCGAAAGCACTTCGCCTACCGACTTCCCCGCCATGACTGCCGAAACCGCAGTCGGCCGTCTTGACACCCACTGGTCGTTGGATATCGCCCCGAACGAGTCGCCTATTGATCACTTGGCTAGTGCTCTGACCCCAGCCCAGCTGTTTTTGGCATGGGGTACTGTCGTCAAAGCCCATGCTGGAACCCAAGATGCTGTTGTGTTTGGGGCCAACGTTTCTGACACCGCCGATGCCCGAGTCCAAGAAGCCCCTAAGCCCTTGACAGTCGAACTGGATTTTGAAGAGTCTATTGGGAGTCACATTGATGCCATCCAGGAACAGATTGAGGGTTGGGCCACCCCAGGACAGTCCTATTCCACGTTGGAAGTGGACGGCGATGCTGAGACCGGATCTGTTTTCCGGTCCTCTTTCTTCTATAGCCCAAGCATCTCTCTTACCGAACAGAAGGATATCCTGAGAAACGATGATGGTGTTGTCAACGGCACTACTCCTCTTGCAATTCTCTGCTCAGGAGCGGGTGGAAATTTGAATGCGGAAATGGTCGTCAACTCAGCCCTTGTCGATCAACACATTTTGCCATACCTTGCTGCCCAGCTTTCGCGGGCCTTCAAGCAGATTCACTCTGCATCTAATAACGACCCTTTGAAGACCATATCACTTATTGGACCCGAGGATTTGGATAAGGCACGCATGCTTGCGGGCCGAATGCCTTCTAGAGAAACATCTTGCCTGCATGAATTGATTACTGACCAAGCTGAGATTACTCCTGATGCTGAAGCTAGTATTTCGTGGGATATTCATCTTACTTATACCGAACTGGACCAGTATTCCGATGCCCTGGCTTTAGAGCTCATCCAGCTTGGCGTCAGCGTAGGTCAAACTGTGGCCACCTGTCTGGACAAGTCTGGCTGGGTTCCAGTCATTTACTTGGCCGTCCTCAAGGCTGGTGGTGCTTTTGCGCCGCTGAGCCCCTCGCTTCCTGTCGACCAACTGGCGCTTACTCTGCGAACTTTGAACGCCTCCGTCATTCTCACCACCCCCGAGTATCAGGCCAAGCTCACCGGATTTGCACGAACTGTCCTGGGAATTTCTAAACTCGACGAATCTCTTACTCTTTCTGAAACCCGTCCTGAAGTCGATATAGAGCCTCACCACCCCGCATTTGTCGTTTCGACCTCTGGCAGTACCGGAACTCCCAAGCAGATTGTCATGACGCACGAGATGTTCTCCTCTTCCGTCGAAGCCAACTGCAATGGACTTGATCTTTCTGAAGACACGAGAATGTTGCAATTCTCTGCCTATGACCACCACACCAGCATCAGCGAAATCTTTTTGACCCTGACCCAAGGCGGTTGTGTTTGCACCCCCTCCGAGCAGGATAGGTTGACTGATATTCGAGGCGCTTGTCAGCGCATGTCACCCAACATGGCCTGCTTGACCCCCGCCACGGCTGATTTGTTTGAGCCCGATGAGCTTGTGGATGTTGAATCTCTGAACCTTTCTGGTGAGGCTATGACGGAGACTAACATTCGCAAGTGGGCATCCCGATCTCTTTTGATCAATACGTACGGACTGGCGGAGGCTAGTGGCTTCCCTTTTATGACAGTTCCGCTGTCTGAGGGCGCTGCTACTGCTAACCTGGGATGGCCTCATGGCTGTTCCGCCTGGGTGATGGACCCTGAAGACTCTGCTCGCCTTGCGCCTATCGGTGCTATTGGTGAGCTTCTTCTCGAGGGACCTTCCATTGCCCAATCTTACCTCGGAAATAATGGCGTATCTCGATCTGCCTTTATCCCGAGACCCAAGGTGCTCCCTGAACCCGTGTTTGGAGTTCAGGAGGACACCGAGCGATACTGCTTCCTTACTGGTGATCTCGTTCGATTCAATCTTGCAGATGGAACTTTGCAATTTGTCTCTCGCAAGGACACAAAAGATCAGCCAAAGCCATATGCTCGAGTCGAAAGTCTGATCAGAAAGACTTTTGATTCTGTACGACAGGTCGCCGTGGCTGTCGCCGAACGAGGTGCCTGCGCTAACCGCCTCGTGGCTTTGGTCAGTTTCGAAGGAGAGAAAAGGACCGGGAAGCTAAGCTTCTTGGACGCAAAGAGTCGCCTCCAGTACGTTGGTCAGGCTGATGATGTCTGCGACGAACTACAGAATTTTATGCCGCCGCACGAGGTACCATCAGTCTGGCTTGCCGTGACTGAACTCCCTATCGCTTCCTCTGGCAAAGTTGACCGCAAGGCAATTGTCACTTGGGTGAATGGAATCAACGAGCATAGCGTCAAGCAGCGCATTGATAACCAGCTGAAGCCCGAGATTGAGCCTAGCGAATGGATGGCAAGTTCCACCTCCCTTGGCGAGGCTGAGAGCGGCAGTGCCCACGAGACAAGCAGCCAGGGAAACAGTGAAGATGAAGGGGACAAGTTTAAAATGCTTGGCCTGGATGGAAAGAAGCTTGAGAATTCTTTGAAAACCATTGGTATGACCGGAAATTTGCTGGAGGACTGCTACCCCTGCGCGCCTGTCCAGGAGGGTATCCTTGCCAGCCAAGTCAAGGCACCAGGTACTTACAACATCCTTGTTGTTTGGGATTTGACCTCGCCATCTTCCAGGGCTATCACCAGAGAACAACTGAAGAAGGCTTGGGCGCAAGTAGTTAGTCACCATGCCTCTCTCCGAACTGTGTTCATCGATAGTGTGCGAGATGGAGCGCTTTTTGACCAAGCCATCCTCAAGACTGCCGAGGTCGATGTCGTCAATGTCCCATGGATTCAGGAGCCCTTTGAGAATGACGATCTTTTGCAACTCACTTACGGCACCTGGAACAGTGGGGAACTCCAACACCGCCTCGGATTTTCTAAGGCTACTGACGGACGAGTGCAGTGTCAATTGCTCATCAGCCACGCTATCATTGACGGCCTTTCCGTTCCTAACCTCCGCCGAAATCTCGAGCGAGCCCTGAACGGAACACTCAGCGATGTCCCTGAATCTCATTACCACCCCAAGTACCTGGGCCAGATCCAAAAAGCCTCCAAGGATGCTGCCCGCGAATTCTGGCGTACATATATGGATGGTCTCGATGGCTGCGTTCTGCCCAAGCTTATCGATGGGGCCAAACCCCCCCAAGTTGCAAAGGTGTCAATGACTCGCCGTGCGATACCCAATGTTAAGCAATTGAGGAATTTCTGCCAGAACAATGGCATCACCCTATTCAACCTGATCCAAGCAGCTTGGGCGCTGACCCTTCGGGCCTATACCATGTCTGATGAGGTCTGCTTTGGCTTCATGGCTACGGACCGACACCTCCTCGGCGACCAGGCTGATGATGTGGTGGGAATCTTCATCAACCTCATGTTGTGTCGTGCCTCGCTTCAAGGGGCTACATCCGTAGTTGACATTTTGAAGAAGCTTCAGTATGGTTTCTTGACTAGCTTGGAGCATCAGAACTATCCACTTGCTGAGATTGCACACCAGCACAACATTCCGGCCCGGGAACTGTTCAATACCACAATGACTTACTATACCCTTGACCAGGAAGATGAGAGTCACAAGTCAAAGATCCGACTTCGCCAAGCTCTCCTTCAAGACGTAGCCGAGTACGACGTAGTTGTTCGAGTTCACGAATCGGATGATGACAACGTCAAGGCCGAGCTCGCCTACTGGAACACGGCCTTGTCGGACTCACAGGCCGAGAATGTCTTTGGAGCTTTTATCGCAGCAATCACCTCGATACCGGAGGCGACCACCGTCGATGATGTAAACATGCTTGACAGCCGCATGTCGCGACAGATCCAGCAGTGGAACAAGAAGCTCCCCGAAGACGTGGATGCATGCCTTCACGATATTATTCACGACCGAACCAGAGAGCAGCCTAGCGCTCCTGCAATCGATGCTCATGATGGTAAATTCTCGTATGCCGAACTTGATCGCGTGTCAAGTCAAATTGGAAAGCATCTGGTGGAACTTGGCGTTGGTCCTGAGGTTGCTGTTGCACTTTGCTTCGAGAAGTCTGCCTGGGCCGTCATCTCCATGATCGCCGTGCTCAAAGCCGGAGGCATGTTTGTTCCAATTGACCCTGCGTATCCTCCGGAGCGTGCCCAGTTTATCTCTGATAACGTCGGCGCCAAGGTCCTGCTCTACTCTAAGGCTACTGACCATGTCTCGCTTGCTGGAGTTCGCCACCGTGTTATTGTTGACCAGGCATTGGTCAGCAAACTTGCACCTGCCCCTGCAGCTTGGAGCTCTCCCAAGGTCAACTCCCGCCATGCCGCATATACGCTGTACACTTCTGGTAGTACTGGCCAGCCTAAGGGTGTTGTGGTTGAGCATCGAACCATCAGCAGCAGCACAAAGGCACATGGAGCCGCTTTCGGTATCGATCGCTCCTCTCGTGTTCTTCAATTTTGCTCGTATGCCTTTGATGGAGCTCTCTGCGAAATCCTCACCACATTGGTCTATGGTGGTTGCATTTGCGTTCCTTCTGAGCATGACCGCTTGAGCAACTTGAGTGGTGCGATCTCGAAGCTTCGACCCAACTGGGCTTCCATGACTCCTACTACTATGAGCACTATTTCGCCTCAGGAAGTTTCTACTTTAAAGACGGTCGTTGCTATGGGAGAGGCTCTTAACTGGGCTACCAAAGATACTTGGTCTCCCCATGTTCGTCTTTTCAATGGATACGGACCTACCGAGACCTGTATTTATGCTGTTGTCTGTGACACGACTGATTCAAATGTTTCACCCATGGTCATTGGAAACACTGTTGGCAACCGAGGATGGATTGTCAGCGCCTCTGACTACAACAAGCTCATGCCCGTCGGAGCTGTCGGCGAGCTTATCCTGGAGGGTCCTATCGTTTCTCGTAAGTATTTTAATGACCCCGAGCGTACTAAAAAGTCTTTCTTAGAATACCCGCTCCCATCGTACATGGGACAAACGCCCTTCCGTGCTTATCGTAGTGGTGACTTGGTGCGATACAACGCCGATGGATCCATCACGTACGTTGGGCGCAACGACAACCAAGTCAAGGTCCGAGGCCAGCGAACCGAATTGGGCGAGATTGAACAGCAGATCATTGCAAGCAAGGCCAATGTTTCCCAGTGTGTTGTTTCATTGCCCAAGTCCGGACCTTGCGCTGGCCGTGTCATTGCTACTGTGTCGTTCCACGACGAGTACCCTGTTGATGCTGCCTCCAAGGACGAGATCAAACTTTTGAACTTTGATAAGATCACCGACATTCTTGAAACACTGAAGGAGGACGTTTCCCAGAGACTGCCTGTTTATATGGTCCCAAAGATCTGGTTCCCTGTTCAATCTCTGCCTGCGACCACTTCTTGCAAGGTCGACCGCCGTGGTATCGCCCGCTGGATTGAGAACCTGAGCCCTGATGCGATTGACAAGGCTATCAATGCATCTGCTTCTCAAAGAGCTATCCAGACAGCCCAGGGACCCATTGAAACTGTCATCGCACAGTCCTGGGGCAAGGCCTTGGACATTGCCATCGCTCAGGTTCCTATAGACCGATCATTTTTCAACCTCGGTGGCGATTCAGTTCTGGCTATGAACATTGTCACTCAATGCCGTGGACAAGGCGTTGAGATCTCTGTCCGAGATATCCTTCGAGGAACAACTATCAAGGAGCTCGCGGTTCGCATTACAGGAGTGGAGGGCGGTGACTCGACTGGCCAGGGAGCGACCGCTCACTCTGAACTGAGTGCTGCGGAGAGCCTCGCGCTAGGAGACGGTCTTGGCCTGCCTGCTGATCGCCTTGACAGCTCCAGGACTGTCCAGCTCCGATTAAGGGACCAGACTAACATTTCGACGCTGAAGACAGCCATTGAGAAGCTGGTTGCACACCATGCCACTCTGCGTGCTGTTCTTGCTAGGGAGGATGGCAAGTGGTTCCGGTCTGCTCGACTCGGGCCGTCTCAGGCATTCTCTCTTACTGTTCATGATACCTCCTCGGCTGTTGCTGCGAAGCTGTCTGCATCAAGGTCGCGCTTGGACCTGGCCAACGGCCCCTTGTTGGTGGCGGACTACTTCCCCAGCACTGGCACTCTTGCATTGTCTGCGTTCCAACTCACATTAGATGTCCAGTCGTGGAGAATCGTGACCAAGGACCTTGATGCGCTCCTGAGCGGCTCAACTCTGTCACAAGCTGGACCGGCGACCTCGGCATCGACTAAGTCGGTAACTGTTGTACAGCCTGACTTGGAATACTGGGAGCTGGAGGAGGCCGAAGAGGCTTACTTCCCTCGTGAAATGAACTACGAGCTCTCCTTGGACCCGGAGGTCACCGAGAAGCTCATGCAAATCACCAAGACCGCCAACAATACCCCTGCCGATCTGATTGTTGCTGCTACCATCCAATCCTTCTCAGAGAGCTTCACTGACCGAAATGTGCCTACCATCTATGTGGTCGGCTATGAAAAGGGCCTTGAGCAGAGTTTCGCTGGCTACTCCGAGACTGCCTATCCCATCCAAATTGATACAGATGCGCTAGTCACAGCCACCCCGGAGTTTGTGGCCCAAGTTACAAAGGCTCGCATCGACATCACGTCCGGAAGCATCCCCCGAGTCTCGCCTGATCAGCCACCCGAGATCCTTGTCGATTTCCTGGATGAACAAAACTACACTTTTGAGGGAAAGGCTCTAAAGCAGACAGATGATAATCTATTCAACGCCAAGGCCGCAACCATCGCATCGCTAATTCCCGCTTGCATCAGCATCACTGCAAAGATTCAGGAGGACGACACTCTCAGCGTTGTCGTGTCCCATAGTTGGGATCTTGGACGCCAGAAGAAGGTCCGCAAATGGGTTCGCCAGCTCGAGAGCACCCTTGGCGCGGTCATACGTGCTACGGCTAGCGAGGCCATCCCTTTGTCGTACACTGACTTCCCCTTGATTCGCGTGGACAATGATGCTTGGCAGCAAGTTCACAAGGCCATTTCCTCCAAGATCGGCCCCGTTTCTCGCCACACAGTCGAGGACTTGTACCCTTGCTCACCTGTCCAACAGGGTATCCTGCTCAGTCAAGCGAAGAGCATGTCGTCTTACCAGGTCGATATTGTTTGGAAGATCCAGGACAAGAACTCGCGCATCTCGGTGGCCAATGTCGAGATGGCATGGGAGGCTGTTGTGCAACAGCACCCTGCCATGCGAACCATTTTTGTGGATGGTCTTGGTGCTGGCGAGGCTTTCTTGGCTATCGTATTGCACGATCCCTCCATTATTGTGAAGAAGGAGAAGCTGTCTGATGATGGAGATGATGTGGAGAGCTTCTTGGCATCCCAGCCTGATCTTAAGGTGGCTGAACATCAACCACCTCATATCTTGACCATTGCCACAACAGAGGACCCTGGCACCGTCTTGGTTCACCTTCGAGCCAGCCACGCCATTACTGACGGTATTTCACTGGACGTTATTCAACAGCACCTGGCTCGGGCTTACAGCGATAACCGCTTCGCTACAATGTCTATTGATGTCATGCAACAGCAGCCGGTCTATTACACTGCTCGCGACTACATTCGTTATATCCGAGAACAGGACAACCAGGCATCTCTCGACTTTTGGAAGAAGAACCTGGCCAGTGTCAGCCCCTGTAACTTCCCCAGACTCACAGTACCTGATACCGAAGTCAACAATGTCAAGCGTCTTTTCAAGGCCGAATTGGGCAAGACTCACCTCACTGCGCTCAACAGGCTTTGCCAGGAACACAATCTCACAATCTCGAACCTGGCTCAGGTTGCTTGGGGTTTGATCCTGCGAGCCTACACTGGAAACCCATACGTCTGTTTTGGATACATGACATCCGGTCGAGACGCCCCCATTGAAGGAATCGACAGTGGAGTTGGTGTCTTTATCAACATGCTTGTCAGCAGCCTGTCCCTGGAGGATGACATGACCCTTAAGCAAGTCCTGACTGGCGCAAGCGCCGCCTTTGCCGATAGTCTTGAGCACCAATACTGCCCTCTGGTGAAGATTCAGAGTGCCCTCCAGCTTGGCACCCAGCCCCTATTCAACACTGCTCTCTCATGCTACCGTGAACTTGAGCCTGAACAAATGTTGTCGCCCACTGGCATCACGGTGGACCCCATCCACATTGACGATGTGAGTGAGTACAACATTGGCGCCAAGGTCAGCTACACTCGATCGAAACTTGAGATGACCTTGACATACTGGACTGCCGCGCTGTCCCCCGAGGCCGCCGAGGTTGTTGGTAAGGCTTGGATGGAGACGCTCAAGTCTCTTCCTGCTGTTCTTGACCAAAAGGTTTCGAATATTACCTTGTTCGACTCTGAAAGCGACCGAATTATCCGTGGATGGAATCACCACATGGCTGACAGCGTTGATATTTGTATGCATGATGTCTTCTCCGAGCAGGCATCTCAAGTCCCCAACAAGGTGGCTCTCTACTCAACCGCTGGCAACCTGACATACGGTGAACTCGATGACTACTCGACTCGCCTGGGCCATCATTTGGTCAAGCTCGGGGTTGTTGAGGAATCAATCATCCCGCTGATTTTCGAGAAGTCGGTCTGGACGGTTGTGGCCATGATGGCTGTCTGGAAGGCCGGTGCTGCCTTTGTTGCCCTTGACCCTGGACACCCAACCGACCGACAGGCCATGATTCTGAGCGATCTCAATAGCCCAGTTGCTGTTCTGTCCGCTGAGCAGTCTACGCGCCCAGCCATTGTTGAATTGATTGCCACCACTGGAGTAAGGCAGTGGATTCTCACTCCAGAGTCGGTTCTGAGGCTGCCCAAGAAGTCAACCAATGCATGTTCCACTGTCACCCCTGATAACACTGCCTATGTTATCTTTACTTCTGGTAGTACTGGCAAGCCCAAGGGTGTCGTTGTCCACCATCGCGCCCTCTGCACTAGCATTAAGGAGCATGGAAAGGCGTTTGGTTTCCATCCTGACGTTCGCATGATGCACTTTGCTTCGTATGCCTTTGATGCAACCTTCACCGAGTCCATCACTCCTCTTGCCTTCCAGGGATCCGTTTGTATCGGTTCCGAATCGGAGCGTATTGAGGACTTGGCTGGATTCTTCAATCGATTCAAGGTCAATTGGACTGTCTTGACCCCTGCTATTGCTCGAATGTTGAACCCCGAAGATGTTCCCACACTGCAAACTCTTATCTGCGGTGGTGATGCTATTGGTGATCTTACTCCTCGCAAGTGGAGCGGCAAGCTCAGGTTCATCCAGGTGTACGGCCCTACTGAGACCACCATTGTCGTTTCCATCAGCGACCGTCAGAACAAGGAAGTCCGCCCTGCTATGATTGGTCACATGTTTACCAGTGCGGCTTGGATCGTCAATCCTAGGAACCACGATATCCTCATGCCTGTTGGAGCTGCTGGTGAGCTGTTGATTGAAGGACCTGTTCTCGCTCGCGGATACCGCAACGATCCTGAAAAGACTAGCCAGGTGTTCATTGAGGACCCGGCATGGTCGAAGAACTATCCCCGCCACAGTCCATCTCGCCGCCTGTACAAGACTGGTGATGTCGTAAGACTGAACATGGATGGTTCCTTGGACTTTATTCAACGTAAGGACACTCAAATCAAGATTCGTGGTCAGCGTGTCGAAGCTGGAGAGATCGAAAACACAATCGAAGGCGCTAACCAGAGCATCCAACATGTCTTCGTTACCTTCTTGAAGGAAGGATTGCTCAAGTCAAGACTCATTGGTGTAATCTCTATCCAAGATCTTGGACCTGCGGTTGCTTCTGCCGACGGCCCTCAGCTGCTCTCAGGCAAGGACCAAGAGCAAGCCAAGAAGGTTTTGAGCGAGCTGACGGAGTACCTCTCCGCCAAGCTACCCCGTCACATGGTTCCCCAGGTCTGGGCTCTAATCGAGGGATCTTCTGTTCCCTTGAATAGCTCTGGAAAGATGGATCGTCGTCGTCTTGCTACTTGGCTGGAGAAGGCTGATGAAGCCCTCGCCCAGGAGATTTTGTCTCTTGATGAGGAGGTTGTTGTTTCGGATGACAATATGACTGAGCTTGAGGGTGCTCTGCGATCCATCTGGGCCCTGGTGTTGAACATCGACCGACAAAAGATTGGACTGGACCGATCCTTCTTCAGCCTGGGTGGTGATTCCATTTCAGCCATGCAAATGGTTTCCCACTGCCGGGCTCAAAGAATCCAAATCAACGTCCAGGATGTTTTCAGATGCAAAACAGTGGCTGCAATTGCGACTGTTGCCAAGGAGAACGGCTCTGGGGAGTACATGGCCGATCAGACGGACTTTGTGGAACGAGTGGATGAGCATTTCTCGCTATCACCCGTCCAGAAGTTCCACTTGGAAATGAACCCCGACGGAGTCAACCACTTCAACCAAAGTTGGTTGGTCCAGATTCCTTCAGCTCGCTCTGTTTCCTCCAACAACGTCCGAGATGCGCTGCGCCAACTTGTTGAGCGACACTCTATGCTGCGGGCTCGCTTCCGCCAGGTTGATGGTAAATGGAAACAGCGCATTACTAACGACATTGACGGGTCTCTGGCCTACAAAGAACATGCCCGTGTCTCTCCCCGTGAAGTCGATGGAATCTTGGCTCAGACTCAGAAGAGCCTCAATATTCAGTCTGGTCCCCTCATGGCAGCTGACTTGATCCAGCTGCCTGACAAACAGCTTCTCTTCATGGTTGCCCATCACTTGGTCATCGACTTGGTCTCCTGGCGTGTCCTACTGGAGGAGCTGGAGACCATTTTGTCAACTGGATCAAGCTCGCTTCCCGAACTCAAGCCCTTCTCCTTTCAGCAGTGGGTTGATCTCCTGGCTGCCCAGTCTCAGAAGTGGACTTCAGCTGAAGTCCTCCCTTACAACCTCCCTGAACCTCAAATGGACTACTGGGGACCAGATGTCAGCCTAAACAACACTTTTGGTTCGACGCGCCACCTGACCTTTACGCTTGACAAGGACGTCACCAAGTCCCTGCTGGGCCCCTCGAATGATGCCTTGCAGACAGACCCTCAAGACTTCTTTCTCGCAGCGGCATTCCAATCTTTCAGCGAGATCTTTATTGATCGTCCCCTTCCTACCATCTTCACTGAGGGTCACGGCCGTGAAGCTGAGGTAATTGGCGATGCTGATTTGTCACGGACAGTCGCTTGGTTTACCTCGCTGTCGCCTGTTGCTCTCGCGACTGGCGCACAGCCTGAGCTCATCGAAACTTTGAAGAGGACCAAGGATGCGCGCAGGGCGCTGCCGAACAAGGGTGTTCCATACTTTGCCAGCCGTTACTTGAACTCGCAGGCTGCTAAGCAGTTCGCCAAGCATTCCGACATGGAAATCCTGTTCAATTACCAGGGTCAATATCAACAGATGGAGCGTTCCGATCTCCTTCTGCAGGCTGTTGCCGATACCAAGTATGTCGAGGGCGACATTGACCCTTCGATTCCTCGTCTGGCTCTGGTTGATATCGCTGCTGCCATCAATGAAGGCCGAGCAACCGTTAGCCTGACTGTGCCCAAGAGCTTCAGCATTGACACCATGGACCGCATGTCGCACTGGCTTCGGCGATTCCAGCTTCTGCTGATTGATCTTGTTAACCTCACTGTTTCGATTGCGCCTTCCTTCTCTCTCAGTGACTTGCCTCTCGTCAAAGACATTACTTATGCCGACTTGGACGAAATTGAGGCTCTTTGTGAAGAGCACATTGGTTTGTCCGGACCCCAGGCAATTGAAGAAATTCTTCCTTGCTCGCCTATGCAACAAGGTATCCTGATGAGTCAGTCTCGAAAGTCTGATCTCTACGATGTTCGTGTTGCGATGGAGATCACCACACCAGGTGTTGAAGTAGAACAGCTCAAGGAGGCATGGGGTCAGCTCATTCGACGACAGCCTATGCTGCGAACCGTTTTTATTCCCAACTTGCGAGGAAGCGGATCCTTTGATCAGGTCATTCTGCGAGACGCTGACCCCGTTATCCGTGAAGTTGAGGCTGCAGAGAATGAGCTGGAGGCAAGCGATGAATGGATTCGCAGCGAGGCATCTGCTGCACCTGTCAGCGCCTTTGAGTATGGTGAATTGCCCCACGAGTTCGTCATCTACACTGCTGGTAGCAAGTTGTACATCATGATTCGCCTTAGCCACGCCTTGGTGGATGGTGCCTGTCTACCTCTTATCATTCAGGAACTCCGTCAAGCCTATGCTCAGCGTCTCCCGGCTGCCCCTGCCCGCAGTTACCGTGAACTGATTGCCTTCACGCAAAAGCAATCTCAGAACAAGATCCTTGAGTACTGGTGCAATTACCTCCGAAATATTACCCCATCTCGACTGCCACCTCTTCTCGATGGTGTGGTTCACAGAGGAAAATCAGAGCTGAAGGTGCGAGAGCTTACTGTGCCCAACGTCGCAGCCCTCAAGCAGCTTTGTTCTGAACATGGCTTTACCCTCTCCAACCTCGTCCAGGCAGCGTGGGCGCTCGTACTCCGTGCCTACACTGGAGAAGACTCCGTCTCCTTCGGTTACTTGGCCTCCGGTCGCGATGCTCCCATTGATGGAGTTCAGCAAATTTTGGGTCCTTTCATCAACATGCTCATTTGTCGTGTTGCATTTGGTGATGAAAAGACAACTGTTTTGCAGCTACTACAGAACCTGCGTGATGACATCCTCACTGGTATTGGCTACCAGTATGTCTCCCTGGCAGAGGTTCAGCACGCTCTCGATATGGGTTCGGAGCCACTATTCAACTCCGTCATCTCCTTCCAGAGAAATGACCCCGTGACTGACGGAGCTAACGGAACTGACGGGGACGATGGTCTCGGCCTGGCGCCGATCGAGGCTCGAGATCCCACCGAATACGACATCTCTCTTAACGTTGTTGATGTGGACGATCTTGAAATCTCCTTTTCTTACTGGACCAGCAAGGTTTCAGACAAGCAGGCTACGCATGTTATCCGCGCTCTGCTTACCGCGCTTGCTGGTTTCACTGCCGACCCCAACCAGACTGTAACTCGTCTGAGCCTTGTCAGCCCTGAAACTCGACAGGAAATGAATGACTGGAACTTGCTTGCCATGCCTGTTCCTGTTCCTGTGCCTGTTCACAAGCTTATCGAAATGCAAACACAGATTGTGCACTCGCAGAAGGCTGTGGAGGGTTGGGATCGCGACTTTACTTACCGTGAGTTGAACCAAGCCGCCAATGCATTCTCGCACTACATCAAGGACCTTGGCAATCTCAAGCCCGATCAGTTTGTTGTCACCTGTTTTGAGAAGTCGGCTTGGACCGTTGTGGCCCAGCTGTCCATTCTCAAGGCTGGCGCTGCCTTTGCGGCCGTCGATCCAACACACCCCGTGGAGCGAATTGCTGGCATTGTCTCAGACTTGGGGCACCCCCCGATTCTGCTGACCAGTGTCAAGTACCAGGACCGGCTTGAAGAACTGTTCCCTCACGTTGTTGTCGTCAACGAGGAGAAATTGAAGGAATTGGGAGGACCCCGAAAGGATGCGCCCAAGACAAACGTGCAACCTGACAACACGGCCTACTCTATCTTCACGTCTGGCAGTACAGGAAGACCCAAGGGTATCAACATTGAGCACCAATCTATTGCCACTGCTGCTACATCACACGCAAACCGCCTGCGTCTTGACCGCAACAGTCGTGTGCTCCAGTTTGCTGCCTATACTTTTGACCTGTCGGTTGGTGATATTTTTTACACCTTGGTCAATGGTGGTTGTATCTGTGTCATTTCTGATCGCCAGCGTGTGGAAGACTTGGCTGGAGCAATTAACACATTCAACGTCAACTGGATGTTCTTGACGCCCACCCTCGCCGATATGCTTGAGCCCGATTCCGTTCCCACTTTGAAGACTCTGCTTTTAGGAGGTGAAGCTCCGACTGCCGAGAATGTCCGCCGTTGGTCCGAGAGAGTGCATCTCATCCTTGCCTATGGTCCAGCCGAAACAACCATTTGGTCCAACTGCAACACCAACGTCACACCCATCACCGACCCTGCTAACTTTGGACCTGCCTTGGGCTCTGCTATCTGGGTTGCGGATATGGAGAACCCCGAAGTTCTTCTGCCTGTTGGCGCCATGGGAGAGCTGCTTGTTGAAGGACCTTTGGTTGCCCGAGGATACATTGCTGACCCTGCCAAGACGGCAGCTGCGTTTATTCCCAAGCCCAAGTGGCTTGATGATGGCTACGAGCGACATGTGTATCGTTCTGGAGATATCGTTCGATATAACCCAGATGGCAGCTGCTCGTTCGTTCGACGACGTGATAACCAGGTCAAGGTCCGTGGACAGCGTGTTGAGCTCAATGAGGTCGAGGTGCATGTCACTCGTGCCAACGCCGGCTTGCAGCATGCTATTGTCCTATTGCCAAAGGAAGGTGCTTGTAAGGGCCGATTGAGTGTGGTGATTGCTTATACTAGTGACGAGGAGCCTGAGCCTTTCCGTTCAATTGTGCCTATTCGCAACAACCAAGCCAGCCAGGAAAAGATTGCCTCTATCCGAAACTACCTCATGGAGAAACTTCCCGGATACATGGTTCCCAAGGTGTGGATCGCTGTTGAAGAGATTCCTTGCACTGTCAATGGCAAGATTGACCGTCGCCAAGTCGCCAATTGGGTGCACTCGCTCACTGACAATGATCTTGCCAGCATTATTGGTCAGACTGAAGAGGCCGGCCAAGGATCATCTGCTGCCCTGGCTAAGCTGTCCCCTATTGAAAAGCATCTTGCCCACGTTTGGAGCCAGGTCCTCAACTTGCCCCTTGGATCCCTTCCAATTGACCAGAGCTTCACCAGCCTGGGCGGTGATTCCATCTCGGCCATGCAAGTCGTCTCCCGCGGCCGAGAACGCGGCGTCATTGTTACTGTTCACAACATCCTGCGCTGTCAATCGCTGGTTGAACTGGCTAGCCAGTGTCGCCTTAAGTCGCTTGCTGCAGGAGAGGGTGCATCCTTCGACACTACTGTGGACTACACCAAGAATTTCCCTCTTCTGCCCATTCAGCGCATGTTCTTCGAGCAGATGCCTCATGGTTTGAGCCATTACAACCAGCAGTTTACTGTCCGTCTGAACAAGAACTTTAGTGCCAGGGAAATTGAGACAGCACTGGCGGCGGTAGTCCAGGCACACCCCATGCTCCGTGCCCGTTTCTACCAACAGCAAGACAAGAACAACGAATGGACGCAGAAGGTTACACCGGATATCAAGGGCAGCTTCCGTTTTGACACTTACATATCTGATAGCCTCGTCGAGGCTCAGGACAGAATGAATGAAACGCAAGCCTCCTTGAATATTCGCCAGGGTCCTCTATTTGCTGTTGACCTCATTGATCTTCCTGAGTACCAGGTCCTCTTCCTTGTTGCCCACCATTTGGTCATTGATCTTGTCTCGTGGCGAGTGGTACTTGAAGACCTCGAGAACCTTCTCTCAGGCCACCAGCTATCTACCGAAGTTATTCCCGTGCCTGCTTGGAGCAATGAGCTGATTCAGCAGGCCACCAAGTATAGCATTGACAAGGTACTTCCGTTCACTGTTCCCACTGCAGACTTTGCCTTCTGGGGTATGGATGGTATGAACAATGTGTTCCGTGATACGAACACCATTGAGCTCCGTCTTGATGCCGCTAGCACTAGGGCTATACTCGGTGCCGCTAACGCAGCATTCGGAACTGATCCCGTTGATCTCATGGCCACCGCGCTTTTTTACTCTTTTGGCCAAGTATTTAGTGAACGCGCTTTGCCCGCTCTTTATACCGAATCTCACGGCCGAGCTGCTTGGGACGATTCTATTGACCTATCACGCTCAGTTGGTTGGTTCACAACCATCTTCCCGCTTGTCCTGCAGAAGAAGCCCAACTCCGTGCTTGAAATTATCAAGGTTTGCCGCCAAGTCAAGGATATGAGACGTTCTATCCCGGAGAAGGGTCTTGCCTACTTCATGACCCGATACCTCACCGAGGAAGGCCGTGCGTCATTTAAGGACCACACAAATATGGAGATTCTATTTAACTACTTGGGTCAATTCCAACAGTTGCAGCAGTCTGACAAGATCATCGAAGAACTTTCAGAGGCTGCTGTTGAGACCGAAGATGCCCCGCCATCCACCCCTCGACTCGCCCTGTTGGATATTATGACTGCGGTCCAGGGCGAAGAGCTTGTGCTGTTGCTCACATACAACAAGAAGATGCAACATCGCGAGCGCTTGCAAACATGGATGGAGAAGTTCCAGGAGGCCCTTCAGGATCTATCATCTGAGCTGTCGGAAACCCCCGTCTCTTTCACAAGCGGCGACTTCCCACTTCTTGGTTTGGATGATGATGGCTTGACCAGCTTCGCTGAGACTGTCGAGTCGAAGTTGGGATTCTGGGGCCCAAGCGTTGTCGAAACAGCTTTCCCTTGCTCGCCAATCCAACAAGGAATGCTAGTGAGCCAGTCCAAGGACCCCAAATCTTACTTGGTAAAGGGCGTTTGGAAGATTGCTCCTCCAAAGGGCCAGTCTTTCCAGCCCGAGCAAATGGAGAAGGCTTGGCTCAAGCTCATCCAACACCACGCCATTTTCCGAACTATGTTCTTTGAGAGTGGTCGAGCGGATGGTATCTCGGCTCAAGTCGTTCTGAAAGATGCTCAATTTGCCAGCACCATCATCAAGACGCTCGGCTACGAGGGATACGATCCAATTGATTTCCTGCAGTCCGCTGCCTCCAACCTCCGCTCTGACAAACCTCCCATTATGCTGCAGATGCTCACAACAGCCCGTGGAGGTGATGCTTACATCTGTATCGAAGTCAGCCACACATTAATTGATGGAACCTCATTTGCCATCCTGATTGAGAATCTCCGAGAGGCGTACCACGACGGCCTGCGCGGCACCGGCCCTGCCTACAGTGATTACATCTCTTACATCTACCAGCAGCCTGTCGCCCAGTCAATTGAGTACTGGAAGGATACCTTGGCGGATACACAGGCTTGCCATTTCCCCACCCTTGCAGTTCATGGGGCTCCCCGCCAGCTCAACCGAGTCGCTCGCAACATTCCGAATGTGGAGCTGATGCGCAAACTTTGCAGAGTTCACGATGTATCTGTCACGAACATCTTCCAGGCTGCTTGGGCCATGGTCCTTCGAGCTTTTACTGGAATGACCCACGTCTGCTTTGGTTATGTGAATTCGGGCCGAGATGTCCCTGTCGATGGCATCGAGAAGGCCGTAGGTCCTTTCATTAACATTCTCATTTCCCAGGCCGAGTTTGAGATGGGTGAGCAAGCCAAGTCTGCGCTTCAAATGATCAAGGATATGCGAAGCAGTTACCTCAACAGCTTGCCACACCAGCATACTTCTCTGGGTGACATCCAGCACGCGCTAGGCTTTGGAAACAAGGCACTGTTCAACACCGCCATCTCGCTGCAAAAGGTAGCGGAAGATGGAGTGGAACATCCGGATCACATTAGATTCGACAGCGTCGAGGGTCACGATCCCAGCGAGGTAAGATTTCGTCCAAGCACCCCCACCTTAGACATCAGCTAACCAACGCATATAGTTTAACATGACACTCAACATTCTTGACAAGGATGGAGTTATCGAATTGCACCTCGCTCACTGGACTGATGTCCTCTCGGATGAGCATGCTATTGAGGTCGTCAACACCACAATTCGAGCACTCGAGTTCATTGTCCAGGACCCCACTAGCAAGCTGCCGGTTGTCAATCTGCTCACTGAGGATTCCTATGAGCGCATTCTGGACTGGAACAGCCGCTACCAAGAGCCTATTGAGTCTACCGTTCCCCAACTCATCAATGCTCACATGAAGGAGGCACCTGATTCTCCTGCTATTGTCTCCTGGGATGGTGAGTTGACCTATGGTGAACTGGATCGCATCGTTACTCGCCTTGCATCCTACCTTCGCTCCCTTGGCGTTGGTCCTGAAGTAACTGTTCCTTTTTGCTTCCGCAAGAGTCTCTGGGCCCCCATTGGTATGTTGGCCATTATGAGGGCGGGTGGTGCCTTTGTGCCACTTGATCCTACGCACCCCCAGGAACGCATGCGGTCAATCATTCAACAGCTTCCCACCCAAACTGTTGCCATTGCTTCTCCAGAGACCGCTCACCTTCTCGAGCCATTCATCAGCAAAGTCATTCCTTTGAATCAAGATTTCTGTGATCAACTCCCAACGCCTCGCTTTGTGCCTTTCACCGCCACCCCCGACAACCTGGGCTACATTCTCTTCACCTCGGGATCCACCGGTTTGCCCAAGGGTGTCATGCTTCACCACCGTGCTTTCTGCACGAGTACAACGGCTCACGGTATGCGCTTGGGTTTCAACAAGTTTACTCGCGCTGCCCAGTTTTCTTCATACACTTTCGATGCTTGCATTATCGAAATCTTCACCACCATGATTTACGGAGGATGCGTATGCATCTTGTCCGAGGCTGAGAGATTGAACGGTCTCGTCCCCGCCTTCAACCGCATGAAGGTCAACTGGAGTGCCCTGACTCCCGCCGTGGCCAGCACGATTGATCCCGCCAGCATCCCCACCATGCGCACTTTCTCTATCGGTGGTGAAGCTATTCCTCACTCTGTCATCAACAAGTGGAACAACGGTTCCTGCCGCTTCATCCAAGTTTACGGCCCGACCGAGTGCTGCGTCGTCTGTATTGCTGAAGATCGAACTGGAAGACCCACTGCTCCCGAAATCCTTGGAAGTGCCATGGGATGCACTACTTGGGTAGTTGATCCCCAGGATGCCACAATCCTGATGCCAATCGGTGCTGTTGGTGAACTTCTTATTCAAGGACCGATCCAAGCCCGCGGTTATCTCAATGACATTGAAAAGACCAAGGCTGCTTTCTTGACTGACCTTCCTTGGCTCCCTGCCGAGATCCAAGGCGAGTCGCTTTACAAGACCGGAGACCTGGTCCGCTACAATGCCAACAACACCATCAGCTTCATCAGGCGCAAGGATACCCAAGTCAAGGTTCGCGGCCAGCGTATTGAACTGTCGGAAATTGACTACCAGATTGCCAGCTCACACGAGGATCTTGAAACTCGCTTGGTTACGATTGGATCCGAAGGTAGATTTTCCGGCAAGATTGTGGCCGTTATTGCTTTCCGGGATCTCGGTCGCCATCAAGATGGTTACCTCAAGCTTCTGGACAAGAAGGAAGAGCGCTCCAAGTCTCAGGAAAAGCTCGCTCAAATCCAGAACTTCGTCGCGGAAAAACTCCCCTCGTATATGCACCCTCACGCCCTGATCGTAGTCAATTCCATTCCTACCAACACCTCCAGCAAGATTGATTCTCGTCAGGTCAAGGCCTGGTTGCACAACCTTGACGATGATGCCTATCAACAAATCATGAATTTGGAGGATTCAGACGCGACCATGGAGCCTACCGATGAGGCTGAGAAGGTTGTCCAAGAGGCAATCAGCGAAGCTATTAACCTGCCCTTGCAGCAGGTTGCTATGAACCGATCCTTCATCAGCTTGGGTGGTGATTCCATCACTGCCATGCAGGTCATGGCCTCTTGCCGACGCAACGGATTCTCACTGCCTGTGCAGGATATTCTCAAATCTCCCAGCATTCGTATCATGAGCACCAAGGCCGAGAGGCTGGGCTCGGCCACTGCGTCTAAAGAGAATCTTGACAAGGAGAATGTTCTGTTCCCCCTGTCGCCGGTGCAAACGATTCACTTCCTGCAGTGTCCTGATGGAGAAAACCACTACAACCAGAGCATGCTCGTCAAACTTCGCCAAAAGGTCTCAAGCTCTGAAATTGCCGATGCGATTGAGCAGCTGGTCACCCGTCACTCTATGCTTCGAGCCCGATTCGTAAAGGATACCAAGAGTGGTCAATGGAGCCAAAATATTAGCTCCCAGGTACAGGAGAGCTTCAGCTTCGATAGCTTCAAGGTGGAATCCTGGGATGATGCCCAGTCCGAATTGACCGTTGCTGAGAAGTCTTTGGACATTACCCGTGGCCCATTGATTGCTGTCAGGCAGTTCGATGTCGCCTCCACTTCAGCTCTTTTCCTTGTTGCACACCATTTGGTCATTGATCTCGTTTCTTGGAGAACTCTTCTTCGGGAACTCGAGCAGCTGGTGGATGGCGCAGCCTTGCCCAAGGACAACTTCTCGGCTTCGTTCCAACAATGGACCAACAGTCTACACAGCTATGCCAACTCCAACACTGAATCTGCTCTTGCTCTCCCATTCGAGCTTCCCACCACCGATGTCAACTTCTGGGGCGTCAACGAGTTCAAGAACGACTTCAACAACTTGGTTCAAGGAAGCTTCACTCTCAGCACCGAGACAACTAATTCTTTGATGCGTGAGGCCAACAGGGTTTTGAATGTCGAAGTCTTTGATGTTCTCCTCGCCCTCGCAGCTCATACCTTCAATGTTGTATTCCCTGAACGCCAAGCCCCCATCATCAGCACGGAAACCCACGGCCGAGAGCACCCATTGGGCCAGGATGCCAACATCTCAGTCCACGAAACCGTCGGTTGGTTTACTGCTATCGCTCCTTTTGTTCTCCATGCAAAGAACGGGAGCTTCCTTGATTCTATCATCCGAGCCAAGGATATGCGCCGCGACCTTGCCAACTCTGGAGTCTCATACTTTACAGCGCAAATGCTGTCCAAGGATATGGAGCTTCAAACGGCGCAAATGTTCCCACTGGAGATTCTATTCAACTTCTTCGGTAGATTCCAGCAATTCGAGAAGGCCGATGGTCTCTTTGAGCCACTTCCTTCTTCGCTGGGCCCCATGGATGTCACGCTTGATGCTGATCGATTGGCCTTGATTGATCTTTCTGGAGTCATTGAGAAGGACCAGTTGAGCATCTCTTGGGTTTACAACAAGGACATCAAACACCAAGCCAAGATTTCTCGATGGCTGACCCTGTATGAGCAAACACTAACCGAGATTGTCGGTGACTTGCAAAAGGCCACAGCTCAGCTCACTCGAAGTGATATTCCCTTGCTCTCTATTACCCACGAGGAGCTTGGCCAGCTGAATGGAGAGCTATCCAAGCTCTCGCCTAAGGGCGTCCGAGCTGTTGAAGATGTTTACCCTCTGTCCCCGATGCAGCGTGGTATTCTCCTCAGTCAATCCAAGGACTCAGGCTTCTACGATGTTCACGGTATCTGGGAAATCAGCAACCCAACGAACAACGTTGATGTCCTCCGTCTCAACCAGGCCTGGGACCGTGTTGTTCAGCGCCACCCGATGCTGCGAACAGTCTTCTGCCGCAGTGTGCGCGAGGATAGCCTGCTCGACCAAGTCGTTCTCAAGTCTTATCACCCTGCCATCAGCCACTTTATCTACGATGGTGACGAGGAAGACGAAGAGTTAGCCCTGCAACAGCTCTGGGATGCTGGTAATGGCGCATATGCCTCAAACGCCCCCAACTACCGCCTTGCTCTTTGCTCTGAGTACGGCGGTGGAAAGGTGTATGCCCACTTCCAAGTGAACCACGCTCTTATCGACGCTTCCTCTCTCGCCGTTATTCTTCGCGACTGGAAGCGTGCTTATGCCGGTACCCTTCCCGACGAGCCTGGCCCATCATACGCCAGCTACATTGCTCACATCCAGAAGACAACTCCAAAGGCATCTGTGCGCTTCTGGTCTGACCTGCTCAAGGGTATCACGACCTGCAGATTACCCCGACTTACAGATGGAACTGTTCTTGTTGAAAAGGAGCTGCAAAAGCTGGACACCTGTATTCCATCGCCTGCTGGTATTAAAGCAGTCGCCAAGAAGCTCGGCGTCTCTGTTGCCAACATTATCCAACTTGCGTGGGGATTGGTGCTTCGCTCCTACACTGGAGAGCGGGAGGTTTGCTTTGGTTATCTCACTTCTGGTCGTGATGTGCAGATAGATGGTATTCAGGATGCCGTTGGTCCTTTCATCAACATTCTCGTTTCGAGACTCGTGTTCGACAAGGAAAAGACTCTTGCCTCCATGCTGCAGAACCTCTTCAACAATTATCTGGACAGCCTCCCTCACCAGTTTGCTTCTTTGGCTGACATCAAGCACGCTTTGGGAGCAGGCAGTGAGCAGCTCTTCAACACTGCCATGTCTTTCCAGAGGGTGTCCTCGTCTGCTCTCCCGGAAGAATCTCAGCTCACATTTACTTCCGTTCGCGGAAACGATCCCTCCGAGTATGATCTCACTGTCAACGTCATCGAGCATGACGATGTAATTGATGTCAACTTGGTGTATTGGAACACTTCCCTCTCCGAGGGTCAGACCAATAACCTCTTCGACTCGTTCGTTCAGTCGCTGAAGGCTATTGAGCTCAATGCCGAAACCTCCGTTGACGAGATTGATACACTGCCCGCGGAACATGCATCCAAACTTTTGGAATGGAACAAATGCATGCCAGCCGATACCACGGCTCGAGTTCACGACCTCTTCAGCGAAGTCGTCCAGCGCCAACCTGACGCCCCTGCCGTCTGCGGTTGGGACAAGAACTTCACTTTTGCTGAACTGGACCGTGCCTCTGATACCTTGGCCTACTACCTCATCAGCCGCGGTGTCAAGCCCAACACCTTCATCGCTGTGCTTTTTGAGAAGAGCGCTTGGATCGTGGTTGCATGGTTGGCCATTCTGAAGTCCGGTGCTGGCTTCATGCTCATGGACCCTGAAGCACCAATTGAACGACTTAGGACCATCACCGGCCAAGCCAAGGCGTCCATGGTCCTCTGCTCTTCCACCTCCAAGCCAACAGTCGAAGCCCTAGACAAGAGCGCCATTGTCGTTAGTGAGCAAACACTTTCCTCCATGCCCCCTAGAGGCATTCTCCCAGACATACCAGCTACCTACCCTGCCTACATCATCTTCACGTCTGGTACTACCGGTACTCCCAAGGGTGCCGTCATCGAGCACCACTCATACAGCGTCAGTGCCGTTGCACAGGCCAAGGGCTTCAAGATGACTCCCCAATCCCGCTGCCTTCAGTTTGCCTCGTACACATTTGATGCCAGTATCACTGAGATGGTTACTCCTCTTCTCGCAGGTGCTTGCGTGTGTATTCCTCGTCAGCAGGATCTCACTAGCGACTTTGCCCGTGTTGTGGCAGAAATGCAAGTCAACTGGACTGTCCTGACATCGTCTTTCATTCAAACACTTCGCCCTGAAGACGTTCCCTCCATCACAACCCTTGCCTTGGGTGGTGAAGCCGCGTCTCAGCGTGACTTTGAAATGTGGTCCACCAAGACTGACATGATCAATGCTTATGGACCCAGTGAGTGTAGTGTCGTATCTTCGATTCGACAAGACATCACACCCACCTCTGATTCTTCCAACATCGGTCGCCCTTGCGGATGCGCTCTCTGGGTTACTGATACCGAGGATCCCAACCACCTTCTACCTATTGGATGTATCGGTGAGCTTTTGATCGAAGGACCGACACTTGCCCGATGCTACCTCAACGAGCCTGAAAAGACCAAGGACGCTTTTGTTAGCGGGCTGGCATGGGCCACTCGAATGGGACGCACACCCGAAACGCGCTTCTATCGAACTGGTGACTTGGTCCGCCTCAACTCGGATGGCTCAGTAAGCATTCTGGGTCGCAAGGATACCCAGGTCAAGATTCACGGTCAGCGCATGGAGCTTGGTGAAATTGAACACCAACTCAATCATCTCACTGAGATTCACCACACCATGGTGATGGCTCCCAAGAAGGGACCTTTGAGCAACCGCTTGATTGCAATCCTTTCTCTCAAGGATTATTCCTCTTCCATCACATCCACTCCAGAAACCAAGCTGGAGCTCCTAAGCCCTAATCTGAGGTCTCAGGCCAATGAAACCGTTTCTCAAATCCGCGATACTATTGCCAAGACCCTCCCCAAGTACATGATTCCTTCTACTTGGATTCTCGTGCAGGCTATGCCTGCCATGGTGTCAGGCAAGCTCCACCGCCCTGCGATCAAAACTTGGGTGGAGAACCTTGATAACGAAACTTGCAAGGCTCTTGGTGGCTCCAGCGCTGGTGCAGCCAAGCTTGGTCCCCACGAGCAGATTGCTATTCAGATGAGCGAGAAGCTCAGCAGCCTTCTGAGCGCTTCCGAAGAAGGCGTTGATGCGGAAGACATCTTCGGCAAGAACGTCATCCCCATTCAGTGTGGCCTCGACTCTATCACTGCCATCACATTTTCCAACTGGATTCGAAAGACATATGAGGTTACCATCCCACTTTCCGTTTTCCTCTCCTCCGAGACCAGCATCCGAACCCTGGCTGGTCTTTCCGGCGAGACAGTGGACGCTACCGATGCAGTAGAGGAGAAGACGCAGGAACCTAAAACTTCAGGCCTCGATCTCCGACATGAGGTTGAAAAGTACGAGAACAGACTTACCAAACTTCCTCTGCCCAATGCATTGAGCTCTTTGCCACGCCGTGCCCCCACGTCAGTGCTCCTGACTGGAGCAACTGGATTCCTCGGCAGCCAAATTCTCAAAGAGCTTCTGCAGAGATCTCAAGTTACAAGAGTTGTCTGCTTGGTACGTGCCGACAACGACGAACATGCCAAGAGCCGAGTCATCGAGTCTGGAGAGAAGGGCCAATGGTGGAGGCCCCGGTTCGCTCACCGTCTGGAGGCCTGGAGCGGTGACTTGGCCAAGCCTCAACTCGGACTGAGCGATTCCAAATGGAAGCGCATTGCCTCAGGCGACAAGGATGGCATCGATGCTATTATCCACAACGGTGCCTTGGTCCATTGGCACATTAGCTACAATGAGAGTCGTGAGGCAAACGTCAGCAGTACTGTTGACCTCTTGGCCGCCTGGGCTACCGGCCCCCGCCCAAGCAAGTTCATGTTCGTCACGGGCGGCTACATGCGAGGCGCTAATGAAACCGACGACGAGACTCTCGACATTCTGCAAGAGGCGGATGGCTACTCTCAATCCAAATACGTCTCTGAGTTGCTCAGCCGGCGCCAGGGTGAACGATGCCGCCGTACTCGACCCGACATGCCTGTTCCAACAATCATCACGCCCGGTCTTATTATTGGTGATGCCATCCACGGAGTCTCCAATCTCGACGACTTCCTGTGGCGTGTGGTTGCCTCAGCTGTTCGCATTGGCGGCTACAACGCGGAAGAGTGCGAAGATGCCAACAACTGGCTCATTGTTGCTGGCAGCGACCAGATCGCCACTGTTACTGTTAACGCCTGTCTCGAAGTCAGTGCCAAGGAAACCAAGGCTCTCCGCTTTGTTGACGGAGTTCCCGTCAAGGACTTCTGGAACATGATGAAGAACCAGTGCGGCTTCCGACTTCGACCCATGTCTGCCAAGATGTGGATGAAGCGCCTGGAGGAAGATATGGATCGCGAAGGCCCCAGCCACCCTCTGTTCCCCGTCTTCGACTTCCTCAACATGAGGAATGGAAACCTTGCAGCTCCGAAATACACGGACGGCAAGCCTCTGTTCCCTCAGAAGGATACTTTGCTCAGACTTCAACGAAGTGTTGAATATCTCAAGAGCATCGGCTTCCTTGGAAAGCAAGGAAATGGTTCTGGTCCTCTGGCTGGCTTTAGGCGAACTGGTCTTAAGCTCGCCAAGACCGCACTCTTCTAAAAAAAGAAATTTTAAAAAAAAAGTAATCGAGTACAAGAACGTACCTTTCATTTGTCATCTTAGTTTAGTTTAGTTTAGTTTATTTCCATTCTTAGCTTAGTTCTAAAGCCTCTTGAGCTGTCTCATAGTTTCTACAAACTTTAATTTTGTCCATCTCAACATTCTCCATTGGCCCCCCGCGATGTTTGCAATCGAATTATACCTTGAATTATTTCCAATCCTATAATTATTCAAGCTCCTTTCCTTAATCAGAACTCCTTGTCTGTAGGTGCATAATCATGACATACTTCACCGCGCACCGACAATAAACTGAAGACTACAATTCTTTTTTTTGAATCAACCATTGAAGGGGGGGCACTCACCAGCCTCGATTCGAATTTAAGAATAAAGCTTCTGCCTCCTGGAATTATCTAATATTTATAACGGAGCCATAGCTTATCTATTCTATCAGTGAAGAAGTGTCTCAACATCAAAAGTGATGTCGACCAAAGGAAAGGCAGTCCTGTTTCCAGACAGCGAGCCCTTGACTGCCGTGTCTCCAAAGAATTCAGTAACGGAATACAAAGTATCACCAATCTGTACAGATGCCACAGTCGACCCCCCGCTTTCCAACAGTGAATTGGGGATGGATCCCAAATTTTCCGCTTCCTCCCATTTCCCATTCTGTGATCTGAGAACCACAGTCCCTTTGTTGTTATCGGATACCAAGAGAACCTTTCCAGAATACCGAGGGGGCAAGTATGCTGCGTCCAAATCGGAACCAATCGACTGATTCCCCTTGATGATAGGAATACGAACTGGAGTTCCCTTGTTTTCTGACAAACCCATCCTATATAGCTGTCCATCTGTGTTGTCTGCGACCACAAGAGTGTTTCCATTCTTGGAGAGGCCAGTAAACCCATGAACGCTGTGATTTGCAGGTGTCTTCAGGTACCATGGCTCAGCAGACATGCCATCGGCGGTAACGCGGATGATGCTGCTCGGAAATGTTCCCAAAACGAAAGTATTGCCAAATTCATCGTGTTCGATATCTTGGTAGCCACTATAGGTACCGTTCGTGACGGCCGTGAGATTCCTAGTCCACAATAGCTTGTCCTCAACTAGGTCATACTTGACCAGAAAGTTGTCCCCCGAAATGTTCTTGCCGTTAGTGTCAAACGAACTCCCAGCATCGATGACAAAGGATAGTCGTCCGAGGGGATCGAGTTTAACGCCGCTCGAGTGAAGCGACGGGTTGCCTCTGAGGCCTTCCGCGCTATAAGTCGCAACAATTTCTTTTTCGTATGGGTCGTACGCTACAACAGTGCTGTTATGAAGTGCACTATAGTACATTGATCAGTCTCTTCCTTCACTCCAGGATAGGTACATGTCGAACCATTCTTACCTAAAGTAGACAAGGCATCGCGCTGCATCAAACCAGGAGTTTTCGGGATACAGCTGGTACGCTTCAATGTCCTGGTCACCAAAAATGGACGGGCAACTGCTTTGGCATGGGGCTGACCATGCCTGCCTAAATGCCAGCGCGAGAAGGAGAATGTGCGAAATCATTGTGTGCACGCAATGAACTTATTACGATGACTGTAGGTTTTGAAGGGGAAAAAACAACAACTCCATGGCGCAAGCAGGAGATATAAACATTGTAATTCATGACTATTTAGTAATATATCCCACATGTAGGCTTAATTGATAAGCTTGTCACCGATTACTCCATAATTCCCGTCGTCTATTCTTTCCGCTCCACAATTGCACTCAAATGAATCCCCATCTGCCTCATCAAAACCAGACAAATTTTCTACTCCCATATATCGTTTCGATCATTAAACAGTAATGTCCGAGTGGGATGGGCAAAAGCCGTGTGGGATACATAACTTTCGGGAGTGGGATGCTTAAAAAGCCGAGCGGGTTGGACCCATCAAAGACTGTCCAGATGGTGAGAGCAGAGTTTAGCCGTAAAATATGTGCCGATTAACCGAGATAAGCTTCACCATTAACTAGAAAAAGCCTAGTGTCAACAGGGAACCATTTGTGGGGTTCGTGCTGGACTACGGGAATCTTTTCCCTCACAATTTAACTACCCTGTACATACCTAATGTGTTGGAACACGTGAATTAGGAGGTGTAATATTTAGACGTGATTATTTCTTCAATCTAGAGGGACCAATCTAGTTCTAATATACCTTATGAAGCTATCCCTGCCGTTTCCGGCATAACCCGGATTCGGGCTTGATGTGACGCTTTTGGACTAGCCTGTTCGCGATGTTCCAAAGCGGCGACTGTAAGGTCGCTGCTTTAACATAATGCGTGGCTAGAGTCGCAAAATCTTCATCCTTTGCTTTTCTTCTTCTCTTTTTTACACTGTTCATATCGAAAAGAATAGCCCTAGTAGTGAAATGAAGAACCATGAGGAGCTAAAACTCATTGTGGTCTTCTGCGCCCACTCTCATTAGCTAGCCAAATTTTCATCACATGTGTTGAAAATCATACTTCAAAACTCGGGATTTTCATACTCGATATTCGTAAGAATAGGAATAACTCACCGCGGGACGCTGCAGTAAGGGATCTGTAGATAATTTTTCCTGTTCGTACCTCTTTGATGTCTCAAGTTCATCTCGCTTCGCAGCGCTCTCACTTACGCGTATCACAGCCTCCTGCCCCCTACCCTTTGCATAACCGAAAAAAATAGGCTTTGTTCTAAAGTGTAATTTTGTCGCTTGATTTTTAAATCGAGTGGACGGAATGTCATGTTTGCGCCAAAGGATTTGAATCTTGTGGTTTGGCTGTCTACAGGCGAGGAAGTAATGATTTCAATTGTGATATTCCCGACTGCCCGTGAAAGGTCCAAATGAATTCAGACAATGAGACTAGCCATTGAAATTTCCGGTTAATAGCTGGCAAACTATGATATCTTTGGCTGGCCCACAAGTCTGTACATGCTGGTAGAAGAAACGAATAAATTTACATGCTGAGAGAATTCTGATTTGGCGCGAAAGTACGCTGTTGGTGAATGTAAGCTATGGATTATGTTTCTACGCCGTAGGAAACTGCTTTTATGTTGGTGGCACCCTGCGCTTTTATTCACCTAGAACTTCATTCCTCCGGGAACTTGAACTACATCAGCACATCTTCGTCCTAAGTACCGTATTTTTGTTTCCCGAGTATTTCCGCGGATTTTGAGTGGAGACCCGCCCAAGTTTATCCACAGCATTCTGTCCTGTGGAATAGCTCTTGGTAAAATTGTGAAGAATTTCACATTTTCATAAGTTTGCAAGTAAAGATTGACGCGACAGTATCAATCATTGCATGTGGCAATTTATGCTGCATTTTGTCCTTTGCCGTTTGATGTCTCATCCTGGTGACGTTGCCTATATGCAGCTGGGTTACTCGCGGCAGGCTAACCTTGTTACAAATCTCTTTTTGGTTTTATCATCCTTCGGAAATGTGAATGATAGGTCCTATCTGCTTGCTGCGCCAAACGGTTCGGCCAAACGTCCGACATGTAACATTGCACAGAAGTGGGGTTTGCATGCTCGCTGTTAATATCCCGGCTTGAAATTGGTTAAAAAGCGTCTGATGGCCAGGAATGGATAAGGGCATTTGATTTTTTCAACATATGCACCCATGCCGTTTTTTCCCACCGCAAATTCTCACAATGATTGACCTGGAACACCTGCGTTTTCGCATTAGGCCCAAGTGGTCAATCGCATTGATGCTCTTAGCAAGCATATTCTCCTTGTGTCTGACTGGCTTCGACGCAAGCTACATTGGCAATCTGAATGTTGTACCGCAATATTACAAATGCAAGTAATTTGTTCCAAGATTGCGTCTTCATAGATCTGAATGAGATACAGTCTTCAACCTCACGACAGAGCTGGTTGCACTGAACACCGCGATACTCAGCGCTGGACAAGTCATAAGCGGAAGCTTTGCAGGATCCTTTTGTGATAGATTCGGCCGTCGCAGAGCTCTCGGTACTGGCGCATTTATAATAATTATTGCAGGTATTTTGCAGACTACTGCGACTACTGAAGCCCAGCTTTGTGTAGGTAGATTTATTGAAGGTATCGCCTTCACCATCGTTCAAACGGCTTCAACCACCTGGGTCATCGAAAGTGCACCTCCAAAGCATCGTGGGATTTTGATGGGCATACTGATTTGTTCGATTCCTCTCTCTGGAGTATTGTCGACGGGAATTAATATCGGAACTTTCGAGCTTGAGAACAACTGGGCATGGAGAAGTGGCTTCATCGTATGCGCCTCGCATTACTACTACTGCAACCTTGTTAACAATGTCTAGGTTGAAGTTTCATTTCCTATCATTTCACTTTGTCTACTTCCATTCACATTCGAGTCTCCACGATGGCTTATCCATCAGGGATTCTCAGCCGAGGTGAGCTGCTACACCCAAGCGGTGTATGGCAGGATGGGTCCATCTAATTCGCTTCCTAGGCCTTGGCCGTCATGCGCCATCTTTACGAAGGGAATGATGCCAATGACGATGAAATCCAAAGGGAGTTTGCAAATATTAATGAAGCAATCCAAATGGAAAAGCAGATTGAGAAACCATGGAAGAGTCTTATTACTCCACGTAAGCCCAATTTCCGACTTTTTCGTAACGAGTCCAAATTGCGAGAGTGAGATGCTTGAACAAGGGTTTGATGCTGATTGGGTCTACAGGTCCAAATCTCAAGCGGTTTTCCCAGGCCGCATTGATCATGGTATTCTATCAAATGACTGGATCAAACACCCTCATGCAAGTTTATTCTGCTGTATGGCTACCATAAGTTATTAATGAGGCAACAGCACATTCTTCCCTCTTATCTTGGCCAATGCTGGCATACAGTCTACCAAAATGGTTTTGACTGTTGTTGCCTGCCTCACAGGTTGCCTTTTCTTTTGCATCATTCTTGGCAGTTGGCTGAGTGTGAAATTTGGCCGCAAAAGAGTGCTTGGTACGTGGAAAAACATTGACCGCACCCGGAAAATAATTCAAGTTAACTGTTTGTACAGTTGTGGGAACGGTTGTGATGGATGTTTGCCTCATACTGCTTGCCGTATTCACACACTTGTCGCAAAGTGAAAACACGACCTCTTACGGACCTGGTGCTATTGTTTCGGTCCTGGTGTTTCAAATAGCCTCCTTTAACTCGTGGATGATTCTCAATTATTCTTACCCTTTGGAGCTTCTCAATTTCACCCAGAGAGCCAAAGGCGTGGGCTTATGTCAATCCATCAGTTATGCTTTCAGTTTTCTGTCTCTATACACCATCCCCATAGCGATGGATACAATTGGATGGAAGTATTTTATAATCAATGCGTCTTGGAATGTGGGCATTATTTTGGTCGTCATATTTTATTTTGACGAGACAAAGGGCGGAACTCTGGAGGAAGCAGGTCTCATAATTGAGGGGCAAGTTCATGACCAAGGCGAAGAGGTAGAAATGACAGAGAAGAAGGTTGCGTCGGATACAGTCAAGGTTGAATAATGCGAGCAAGGCGTATTCCTGAGACTTGCAATTGACGTTTCTTGATTAATACGATAGAAATAGCAATCGATGGAGTACAGCATACCATATTATTCCGAATACCTTGAAAACTGCCTCGACAATGACAAACATCCAACTATGATTCCTTTTGCAAGATTACGGGTGAAAGTGTGGACTGCAAGCGTCACCCAGTGCACTCTGAGCTGAAAGCTGAAATGAGTGACCAACCAAGTGAGTTGGAACTGCAACAACTCTGTTGACAGTTCGTACGACTGCCCTCACAATGAAACGGCGCCATCTATCCTTGGAGGTCTCGGAGGAATTTGTCAGGGTGGGTGGGAGATTCCTCCGACTAGTTGCTGTGTCAAGCCGTAGATTGGGATGGATACGAGTTACGCACTCCGACAGTGGCGCCTCCTATATCTCTGTGGCCGGAGAGTTGGTAAAAATGCCGAAGTCCGCGAGATAAGGCTTCGGTAAACTGTATTCCGACGCGATTGGTGGGTGATGCCCCGGGGTGGGGAAGTTCAAATCTCCGATTGGAAGTTGGACGAGCCGGCCATGTTACTCGGACTCCGTAGACGAGTATTCCGTGTATAGTCGTTCTCGCCGCACAACTTGGATCTTGGGTTTACTGTGGTTATGTAAGTCAATTGATAGTCGATAGAATTGGCAGCCTATTTCTGGTGACCGGCATTAAGGGTATTAGAGCATTGAATGAAAAAAAAGAATTGAACACTGTGCAAGCGCATAAACCCTTGACATGAGCTAGCACTATGCATCTAACCCCAGCCTGTACAGCGAGCAGATAAAAAAAAGCGTTATGGCTCAAATACTGTCTGTGCCGTTTGACACGAGCTATTTCTAGCTTCATTGATACCCTCGTCAGGATATTTTGAAAAGGTTGAAAAACAATGGACATTAAGTGATATCTGTATATTGATCGAGCTCTTTTACTTCTAATAGTATCATTTCTATACCGTTGACTAATTCAGAATACAAAGGCTACTCTAGTGTCCTTGATTGTCACCACCGTAGAATACTCCACCGTGGGGCAACTCCATGGCAACTTCATCCAAAGTGCCCGCCTTTCCGTCACGAATCTCTTGGGCAATTCTCTCAAAATTGTCGCAAACAGTTGCCAGAGCGTCATGAGGACGCAGGTGAGGAAACCGTTTCCGCGCCCACGTGTCTGGGTCGGCCTCGATGATATCCCATGGGATTTTATCAAACGAATCTCGGTTCAGTTGTCCGCTTTTGTGCACCACATTAGACCGATGATAGCGGATTCGCTGCGTAACTTCTGTGGCCAGGGCAACGTCACCGTCGCAATGCTGGAGGCAATAGGCGAGTGTGGCTGCGTCCTCGATGGCTTGAGATCCTCCTTGGCCTGCGGTGGGCAGGTTGCAGTGCGCTGCGTCTCCAATGAGGATCGTGCGGCCGCCTTCGCTTGTCCACTTTTTGAGAGTTGGGCGGTACACGAGCTTGTAGTCAATGGTGTGGCCGCGGGGAGTGAGCTCAAAGAGGGCTTGAGCTTCAAGAGAAGTAAACTCCTTGATCCACGGAAGCATTTCTTCCTTGGACGCGGCCAAAGACCAGGATTCTGGGATATCTTGCTCATCCTTGCAGGTCACATTGTTAGTATTTCTCGTAAGCATCATGATTTTAAGTACTCACTGGATGCATCAACACCCACGCCACCTGCTTTGCCTCGTTCCAGGAATATGCTAGCATGCTCAAGCTGTCGCTCATCCACACACGCACATTGTCCTTGTCCGTCCTCATGAATTCTTTTAGATCTGGGTGTGTTCGTAGCTCCTCGGATGACTCGAAGAAGGTGCGGAAAATGGCCCAACCGCTTCCTTTCTTTTCGTCGCCCAAGCCGAGCACTTGTTGTCGAGCAACAGACCGTCCGCCATCCGCAGCGACTACTATGTCAGCCCACAGCTCTTGGTCGTTATCCAAAATAACCCCAGAACGAGTCTTTTCTTCGCGGTAATCGACTACCTGATGGTTGAGAATTATGTTGACGCCCAAGCGCTGGGCGTAGCGTAGTATAACGGTATGCATTTTACCTCGGTGCCCAGCATACGTCATGTCTCTCTCCTCTTCGCTGGCGGCCCAAGGAATATTGGAAATAGATTGGCCATTATATTTCCTCAGCTCCATGAAGTCAATTTTGTCAGCCCCGATTGCATGCAGCTCCTTTCCAACATTTCCTCCTTCCCATCCTCTAATGATGCGGCCTCCATTGGGGAAGAAGTCGATGATATCTATTGACGAAATTAGCAACGCTTGACATCCGACGGGAGCATTACTTACCACCAGCACTATTGGAATCAGGATATCGCTCAATGATCGTTACATCCATGCCTCGCTCTTTGCATTCTATCGCTGCAGATAGGCCGCCAAATCCAGCTCCAACAACGATAACATTGAGGCTGGGAGTCTTCTCAGCTCTAATTTCAGCCATTGTGATATATATGCTGGGGATACGGATGTAGTGTGATTGAAATTTGGTCTTGCTAGCTGAGCGTGCCAATTTTTCGACTCATTTGAAGATAGATCGCGAATGTCGTATTTATAAGCTCCATTTCGCGACCAATCTGAAAATCGTTCGATATTCTCTGAACTATTCATGGTTGTGGATTGATCAGCCGTGGATTGATCAGCCGTGGACTGCGGACTCTTAACGTACCGAGCCCGATTTCGGCTGCCCGGACTCCGTGGTGGGCTTACCGATGGTTTCAACGCAATTCGCGATCGGCGCCGCTTGGTTTGTTGATCGAAAATGTATTTATGATGCAAAGAATTGCTCTTCTTCGAAGATTATTCAACGATTGGATTTACTCTTAACTTTTTTTACCACGGTCCGTCTACTTTGAGATAGCTGACCTTCGAGTTACATTGCCATTATCACAATTGCCGAACAACAGGGGCCAAAACAATGCGAGACGTAGACGTTGCGCAGTCGGGGTTCGAAACTCTGCAGCTTCACGCAGGGCACGAAGTGGAGCCCAGCACCAAGTCCTGTGCCGTGCCCATCTATCAGACGGTATGCTTTGAATTTGAGAGCTCGGCGCATGCGGCCAAGCTGTTTGCTATGGAAGAAGGAGGCTATATTGGAACGCGCACCGGGAATCCCACAATCGAGGTGCTTGAAAGACGTGTCGCGGCATTAGAGGGCGGAGTCGCATCCGTTGCAGTGTCTTCGGGGCAGGCCGCCGTCTTCAATACCATTCTCGCACTCACCCGCACGGGCGAGAATATCGTGGCGAGCGAGAACCTCTACCACGGAGCCTACAACCAATTCAGCTTTTTGTTTCCCGAATTCGGAGTCACGGCAAAAATGAGCGCCGATGAGCCGGAAAGCATTGAAGCAAGCATCGACGACAAAACCAGAGCAGTGTACATTGAATCAATGGGAAGCACCAGCTTTGCCATCCCAGATATTGCGGCCATCTCCGAGGTGTGCCGCCGCAAAGGTGTGCCCTTGATCGTGGAGAACACTTTGGGAGCAGGTGGATACTTTTGTCAGCCCATCAAGCACGGGGCCGACATAGTCATCCACAGTGCTAGCAAGTGGCTCGGCGGTCACGGCACCTCGGTCGGGGGATTAATCGTCGATGCCGGAACGTTTGACTGGAGCGACTCCAAGTTCCCGAACTTTAATCAACCTTGCGCTGGCTATCACGGGCTCAACTTCTTGGAGACGTATGGCAAGCGAGCATTCGTCATGCGCCTCCGCGGCCAGTTCTTACGTGATGTTGGCGCGTGTATATCGCCCTTCAATGCGCAGCAGCTCCTTCTGGGGCTCGAAACTCTCAGTCTGAGATGCGAAAGACACGCTCAAAACACCGTTGAACTATCCAAGTGGCTCGAACAGCATAGTAAAATCACCTGGGTTCAGTATCCGGGCCTTCAAACGCACCCTTTCTATGCGCGGGCCCAGAAATATTTCCCACGCGGCGCAGGAGCTCTGCTTATGTTTGGAGTGAGTGGGGGCTACGCTTCTGGAGAGCAGGTGGTCGATAACTTTAAGCTCATCACCAATATCGCTAGGTAAGTTGGTACAACAAGATCAAATTAGAGGCCCTGTCTGACCAGGTCACATAGCTATGGAGACGCGAAGACGTCTGCGCTTCACCCAGCTTCGACAACACACAAGCCCATGCTTCCAGAGGAGAAGAAGGCAATTGGAGTATTGGATGAGATGATAAGACTTTCTGTAGGAATTGAGTCGCTGGAAGACATCAAGCGTGATATCCAGCAAAGCCTTGATGTATCACCTGCCGTACCTTAACGGTCGTGCATACCGGGGGTTTTTGTAAGAGCGCCGACTCGGCTAGCCATAGAACCAAATATATGACCCAGTATTGCAGCATGGGATATTAAAATTCAGATATCGGCAAAAATCAACAAAAAACTCCGCTGATACACAGTGGAATACTGGCCGATATCCCATTTGGCACCGGAGTAGCACTCCGATGGCTCGGAAGTCGGGGCCCATTGTCCAGCATAGGCAATAATGCCTTTATCTATAAGAACATGCTTTCAATCATACCCTATTAGCTATAAATCAGTACAGATCAAAACTATCAACCTCCCTTGTCAATAACAATGACTGTCCAATCATCAGCAACTAGTGCGAAGACCATGCAAGGCAAGACGGCCCTTGTTTCTGGGTCATCTTCGGGCATCGGTTCCGTCATTGCTAAGGAGCTATCGGCTCGGGGCGCTAATATTGTCCTCAACTATCCCTGGGAAAGCCTAAAGGATGAATGCGAGGCTGTCGGAAAAGAGTTGACAACACCGTGGGTCGCAGTTTGTGCGGACCTCTCCACCCTGGACGGTCCGCATGAACTTGTTGCAGCTGCGGTTGAAAAGTTCGGACACATCGATATACTCGTCAATAACGCCGGCTGGGTCCCGATGGCGCCGCTGTGGGAGGCCGATGCAGAGTCCTGGGAAAAGGCCATGAACCTCAATGCGCGCGGGTGCTTCCTGCTAACCCAGGCCGCTTTACCGCATCTGACCCCATATACACCTTCGGGCAATCTATCCGGAGCCAGTGGCGGCTCGCGCATCATCTGTATCGGCTCTGCAGCATCACGACTACCGGAGCACGGGCAAGGTGTTTATGCTGCCACCAAGGGCGCCATCGAGGCAATGCTTCGGGTTTGGGCACGCGAGCTGCCGCCCAAATATGGTTGCACCGTCAACGGCGTGGGACCGGGACCAGTGGCGAATAAGAATTTCTTTGACAAATTAGGCGACTCCTACGATGCGGTCAAGGAAATGTTTGATAAGGGAACTCCTTGTGAAGGTTCATTTGCGGCAATGGAGGATGTCGCCTGGACTGTGGGTTTCCTCGCCGAGGACAGGTCCAAATGGATCAATGGAGAATTCATCATACTCAGTGGTGGTTATTACCTTGCTTAAGGAAAGATGCGCATGTACCCCGGGATTTCTATCAGTCAAGAATTATAGCATACACCTTAGTGGAGGTCTTCGTCTTAAATGAATCCATGTTATTATTATCCTAGTTGAATACCATCGCTGTCCAAAACTCATAGCCAAGCCCATATTCAGCAGCTCGAATCACCCTAACTCCATTGTGAAATGATCATGCCCTTGCAAAATTGCCTGAATAAACGTCGTGTCGGGAGAATTGATATGTATAGCTTCGTCTGAAAATTCCAATTCGCTGAAATCAGGAAGGCTTTCCAGCTCATTGGATATATTTCCAGCAGCAAGATGAAACGAAGATAAATCAGACATGTTGGCAATATCACCAAATTGTAATTCATCGACCCCTAATGATGAAGCCTGCCCCCGAACTGAGCTTGTGCAGGTTGCCTCTCTCGCGTTAGATGACGATGCCTGGCGGGATGACTTCGACTTCCACGGTAATTTTGCCTTACCCAAAGACCTGGCCTGGGAAGAATATCGCCCCGAGGTCACCGAAGCATCCTTTCTATTGCTCATTGATTCACGTCGGCGCCGCAGCTCGCGCACTTTGGCTGCTTGAGCAATCTCTAGGAGGTTTAGCATCGATCTCCATTGGTGGCCCAATCTGTGATGAGGGCTATGCCAACGGGATACCATGGCCTGTTCCACTACCGACCAGGCCCTTTCATATTCTTTCTGGAGCGGTCGAGACGCGAGCTCGGTCAGGGCATACGCTAATGGGTGCCAGACTGCAAATGTCTTGAACAGCCAAGCCCATCTGATTCCTCGGCGGTCCGTTAACAGCTTATTGGATAACTCAATGCATTCAAGAGAAACTGAAAAGAACTCGTCCCGGTCTTCTTGGCTAAGCTCTTTGTGCCTTTCAAGGGCTTTACAGATCATAATTTTGTACTCCAGTATCAGCAACCGCCCCAGGGTCGCTGTGACCTATTTATGGTTAGTTTGCGCGGTGCACCCACCCATTGGTAGAGGAGTTGCTAAACTTGCCCATTGGATAGCTATTAAAGGGGAGCAAATCTTTAAATATTGCTCATCAATCCTGCGAGACTGATTCTTCACAAATTCTTTCTTCTCGTCATGTGTCATCTGGTTCATAGATCTAGACATGCCGTCAGGGCGACGTCGAGAGTCGAATGCCAATCGCCACAGCTGGCAGATTTCGGCCCACAGGACCAAAAGGGTGGATTCAGTCCAGTGTGAGCGCTCCTCAGGCTCAGACGTCATCGATACACTTAGATCCTGATCGTTGACATTCCTCGGCAGGGTTGTGTCAACGCTGCTCACTTCAAACCTGTAGCTATTGTTAAAAGTCTGATGGTAAGAAAATACATGGAGCTCGAGGAGGCCAACTAATTCGGTCCCAAATACTCACATGGTCGGGTCACATCCACAATCTCCTGCCGCGCCACATTCAAGAAGACAAAGGACCCAAAAAAGCCGCTTGTGCATTTCTGAATCGAAAACAGACAGGCTCAAGGAGGCATCATCACGGTGAGCGCCCAGAGACTGCAATAGTCGAAAGCCGAGAGAGCATAGAGTCCATGAAAGCCGAGGTGAGTGGTGCCTAAGCGTGGCAAGATAGATGATGAAAGATTGCATGACTAACAAGTCATCAGTTTTGAGCAAGGAAGCCATGGCCAATGCATTTTCTTCGGCGGCTCGATACTGGGCAACCAGCTCATCTTTTTCGGCGCCTAAAAGGCCTCTGCAAACGTCGTTCTCCAAGCTGGATACGGCAGAAAAGTAGACTACGAATAGGAATGCGTTTAGGTTCTTTGGGACGCTGCTCATGTCGTCCCTCTGGAGCCATTCGCTGACTATTGGCTTCATGGTGGGCATGTGGAGCAACTTGAGGATGGGGTCGATGCTTTCACTAAAAACTCTCCACAGCTTCTGTCGGTTTTCAACAGTTGGGTGAGAATTTATCTGGGAGCTTCGAGAAATGCTAAGTGGAAAGTCTGTCAGCGGAGTGCTCATGGTCGAGGGTACAGATGTTGTATTGTCATTATCTTCGAGGGAGTCGTCAAAATCCCTCCAATCCTCGGCCTCCTACACCGTAGTCAGTGAATCAGTCCAAGATAGCAACGGGGAGGTTAGCAAACATATGGCTCCAAGGCTGCCCAGAATGTTCCACGTATATAAATGTTCCTGCCTTCATCCTTAACCAACCTTCCACTCAGGCAGTTCGTGTCCCTTTGTGAAAAGGTTGGACTAGATGGACTCAAGACAGCTTCATGTTGTAGTATTCTCCCCTCTGCACAGACGACATTTGTTTCCGAGTGTTCCGAGCTCACGGGGGAGCCAAGTTGGACTAAAGGCGCAGCGTCGGGCTCATCAGTTTGTACATTATCGTCCCGTGGTTCTTGTTTCTCAGAAAGCTGAGCATCCTTTTGAGCTATTGTGACCCTCAATGACTCTATGATGTTCTCGAGGTGATTGATTTTAGCCAACAGGGCTGGGTTCGGGTTGCCATCACCTCTCGTCAACCGACGTGGTGGTGGAAAGACACATGTCATCCGCGCCTTTGCGCAGGGGGTACACGGATGTATCTTGTTGCATTTGACCTTTCGACGGCGGCAGTTGACACAGGAAAACTGATTTGGACTCGAGGTATCCTTTGAGGGCGTAGAGCTGCCACGTTCGGGTTCGGAGTTGCTGTCCAACATTCCGACGCCGTTTGATGAATTCATGGGTTCCGGTGAGACACCCGAAAGACGATTGTTTTATTTGGGAAGAGCACGAGAAGTGACAGGATACAGATGGAATTGACACGCAACCGTCCACGCCCCCAAATCATTTGGAATCCGAAGGTACGTAACGCTCACCCCATACCCTGGTTCCACCCCGGCCAGGTGACCAACTCTTGCTAGGCGGGCATTACCAATTGATAGCCATCCCTTTTTAATTCAAATAGCTTAATGCGCCACATTCTACACATCCTATGCTGGTCATTTATCTAGATTGAGTCAGTTGAGCTGGCATCCCTCCGCGAGCCGAAGCTATCCTGCCCACCCAGCCATTTCCCAACCGATACCTCAACCTCATTGTTCGTTCGTTCAAAAACAGGTGGTACAGTTATAAAGGCATCCAGGTTCACTGAATGGGTTACAAATCTCTCTGCTGGGGCAGCAGGACCAGCAGCTTTATGTCCAGCTTCATTAGTTACCTAGCCATTGAAGCCGGCTCGGTATAGTATACTGAACACTCCGTTTCTCACAGCGCCGTATCATACTTTGCGTGAACCCCGCAGATAGGAGCAGCATGGAGGCGCAGCGGAGAGGAGTTTCGGATCTCGCGGCCGCTTCCCCCGAACTTGGCAATCTCGTGCTGACTGCCGATAAGAGCGGGCCATCCCCCTACCGTTTGACCCCGCTCTTGATCTACTGTATGGCTATATCACGGCCAATACATGGATTCCATCTCGGACATATGGATCGGTCTTCGTGACCTGAAAGTCCGAGGCCAATCACACTCCCGGAATAACTCAGTTATCAGTCACATTCTACCCCGGTCTTGGTCAAATTAGCCTTTCGGAAGCTACAACCCCTGCAATCATAATGATCAAATTATTCCGAAAGCACGACCGGGGTGTTTCCTAAATACCCCCAGGCTTCTGCGTACGTCACCAAGTAATGGTCCAGCTTACAAACCCAACACATCCAATCGAGCGAACCGATTAGCAGATGGTCTTACACCGTGTATCATATATTGATTCTATTATATGTGTGCCAGAAGTTAGTTTGATCATATCAGATAGTGATGACAGCAATTATTACGGTGATGTGACCCATTTTTGGTCAATGGTTGGTTTTAGGCACCGATCTGCATCTCGGCATTTCGTTTGACCATGAGACGGCACATATTCACCATATTCCACAGCTTTGATGAACAATTCAAATATGCTACCAATTAGTTCTGATTTCCGTTAGGGAGCACGCCTCATCATGATCTCAATAGAAACGAATATGCACAGGGAGGGCCACAAGAATGTCAAGAAGGTGTGCCATTTCAATGGATTAGTAAGCAATGCTAGACACTCTCAACCACTAATTTTTCAGTAAAATTCTCCTGTGCAGACTCCATTGTAATCTTTGTCTCTCCATCATAAATCCTAAGTGCGTCTCTAGCCTTGGCAGCATCTTGGTGAATCCTTGATGCAATCGCCTCGGACCTGGCTTTAAATTCAACTTTGAATGGCAACGGACGAGAAACCCCACTGTCGTTGAAGGCAAAAATGTCCAACTTTGTGTCATTCCCCTGGTCGTGGTAAATATGTCAGTCTTTAGAGCTACCCAGAGAGCCATTGTAGAGGAGAACACACCTGATCATCTATTGCGCGCATGTTGAAGGCCCACAAGAGCTGGATTGCCGTGAACCAAATTCCTTGCTCTGCCAGTGGTTGCCCACTGCACTGCCTGCGACCCCAACCGAATGGGGTGATGCCTTTCTTGACCGGATGAGGTCGACGAGCTGGCCCATCCATGAATCGTTCCGGAACGAAATTGTCCGGGTCGGGGTAATCATTGGGGTTTCGGTGAATCGCCCAGAGATTTCCGATGATTGTGGCGCCTTTGGGAATGAGAAGGCCTTGGTAATAGTCGTCCTGGATGGGTGCGTGCGGAGGGCCGCCCATGACAAAGACAGATCTCCACCGGTAGACTTCGGTAATGAGGGCATTGCAGTAAGGCAGTGAATCTTCGTCCGACCAATCCGGAGCTCGATCACCGATCACTCGTTCGATCTCTTCTTGGGCCTTCTTCTGCACTTGAGGAAATGCGCACATTGCAAACAAAAAGGTCAAGACTGTGCTTGTCGTGGTATCGACGCCGCCACCCACAAGATTTGCCGTCAAGCTCGCGATTTCCTTATAATTAAGCCCGTGCTCTTCACGCTCTTTCAGTAGTCTCTTTGCAAAGTTTGGTTCGCTCGCTTCAGCGCCTTCGACAGACAAGGCGTAAAAGTATTTCAGTGACCGCTGCCCGGCCGCTCGAAGGGCTGAGGGAAGTGGGTACAGCCACGCTGGTAGCTTCGCGAGCCATGGGTATGATTCAATAATGTATTGGCAAGGGGCGCCCAGCGATGCCCCTTGGACAAATGAAATGGCAATTTGAGCAAGGTAATCGCCGGCGTGACTGATGCGCCGACCCCAGCCAATAATGGTGACGACTGAACATGAGTAACGCTCGATAAAGTCGACATAATTGCTCGACGCCGATGCTTCAAGCAGATCTCGGACGAGGATTCTTGACTCATTAGCCTGGAATGTCCGATAATTTCGCACTGCTTGACTTCCGACTGCGGTGTGCTATCGCATCGTTAGCTCGTTGCGTATGGAAGAAGCCTGTACCAAATACCATAATTTTACGATGAAGTCTCCAGGTATCTCCATACGGCAGCATGGTCTGATTCGTGGTGGTGGAATCCATAAGGTCGCCAATCATTATCATATGCGGACGAGAAGAGTAGATGTTTGCTCTTTTGTCCATAAGCTCGCTCGCCGCCCAGCAGTCGTTAACAACAATTGAGGGCTTTGTCCCATTCCACACCGTAAGGAGTGAACTATTGTAGTAGCTAGACCACTGTTCAAAGGTTCTCCAAGGTTTGCTCTTTGGGACTCGACCATTATTGCCGATGATTGGAAATGGAAAAGGCCCGGGGGGCATACTTCTGCGCAGGTACAGAACACGGGCATAGGCGGCAAATATCCAGATCAGAACAGCAGCACTACCAAGAATAAGCAACGGTGAAGCAAATTTTGCAAGTACGCCCATATTTCCAGATGGAGCGTCCGCGAGAGAAAAGAGGCCATCGATTGCCATCTTTAAGTCGTAATTGATAGGATAATTTTGTGAAGTGATCAAAACATGCAGAAAATGAGGCTAGAGCCATAAATTTGAGATGTCATGGTTGTTTAAATTCTGCCATTTCCCCCGGATACCGCTCGGAATAATCCAACCCACTCCGAATAGTTGCAGATGAATAACGTGCCATCGGACCTTGACGCGAGTTGTCTCGGCCTACCCATCCGAGCGGCGTAGCGGACTTTTTGGCGACACCGAAGACTTAGAAGATAGGCTAACTCGAAGATTTTCCTTGGCGTTATGAGGTGCGACAAGAGAGCGGCCAGTCACTAATTCAGGAATTCTGTCAATCCGTCATACTTTTTGCTTGATGTCTCACTCGACGTGTGGATTGAATCGCATCTACACGCTTACTAATGACATCAGCATTGGCCAATCGTTGCTAGTGGCTTGTGCTAGTGGCTTGAGCCAGAACAAGACCCAGCGAAATGTCAGCCCACAAATCTAGGCAGAAACACTGCAAAAACAATCCTGCCTAGAACCCTCAAGGCAAATCGCGCTTCAATCAATATTGAATCAACCAAACGTAAATATATCAAACATATTCTAGCCAGAACATATTTGAAACCCAAACTATAAAGCACTTTGAACTCTACGCTCGCTTCACAGCTTAACATGAGCCATCCTGAGATACCTTCTGCGTCCCCAGAAGCCGTCGCATCCCACGTCCACCAGCCCAAGAGCGTCCAAACAACAGCCCCCTTTGTTCGAAATCTATACAAGTGAGATGTGGCCTCTCCACATCTATGACAAAAAACTAAACGTATTGCAGTATGGTGGAAGATCCAGACCTCAACCACCTAGTGTCATGGTCTGCGAATGCCGACAGCTTTTTTTTAACGCCCTCAAACGACTTTATCCATAAAGCTTTACTGTAAATCAAACTATAGCCCTTTACAGGCCCTTTCGCATACCTTGCTCTAACCTTTTTCAGGAAACATTTCAAACACACTAGCTTCACCGCCTTCGTGCGACAAATGCAGATTTATGGCTTTCATAAAGGTTGGTCTTCTCCCAAACGCCGTAAACCTTGATATTTGAAGCTCACCAGTTCTCAGAGTCCAATCTGCCCCGTGCTGAAAACCCCAACGCGACTTCTTTGGAGTTTAAGCACAATGAAAGAAATTTCAGGCGTGGTGACCTTGCCGGCCTCCAAAAAGTCAAGCGGCGTGGTGGACGCATAGCCCGCAAAGCCAACTACTCCATTCCAGCATCACAGGCCAGCAGACCTGCGGAATCCCTGCCGGCCAACAATACAGGTTTGGAGCTCCCGGTTGAAAGGTTGTCTGTCGAGGATCATTCGAGTTGAGGCAACCATGATTTGCCTACCGCGGGTAGTATGCAGCATTAATTACCGAGGTTCATTACGAGCATTGTTCAGCTGCGAGGCTGAGTATTTTGTATCCAGCATGTCCTATTGACAAAGGTTTCCGCCAACACACAATTTGTTATTGAGATTTTAACCTCATCCTACATTGTCAATTCCTCATCGACATGCTATCTCTAGCACTAAAAGCCCCGAAAATAATCAAAGCACGTCCAATCCAACTGTGCGTATGTGTGTATGTAACGATTAGAATGTAACAATTTAGAGGTAATCTTGTTCATTCTTCATGCTTTTTGCCTGAAACGAGACCAAACCGACATGAGTCTCCGGTACGATAGCCGTCTCTGTCAAATGTGGCCTTGTGATTTTGTCATGATTTCTCTAATCATCGCCCTGTTATTTGTGGCTGTTTATATTCGCGTTCAAAAGTCACCGAATTCTAATGTCGTCGTGGTCACACAGTATGTGCACAATCCACAATCTACTAGTAATGGTGATACGCCTTCACAGAGTATCGCAAAATACTCTCCTTGCACTTGGACATAATGTACATCCCGGCCAATCTTGACTCAACCAAAGAGATTCTCGGACAATAATGGGATGGACGAAAAATTGTTCAGGGTGCGGGCCCCGTACCAAACTAATTACTTCATTCATTGAATCACGACGACGGATCATTTGTCAGCGCTTTAAAACAGTCCTATTCCGAAAACCTCTTCCCAATCAGTATCTATGGTGTCCCAAATGCACCACCGGGTCCAAAGCACCAAGTCTAATGGTTCAAGATCCTCAAGTTCAAATTCTCCTCATCAAAACCTCGGCTTCAGTATCAGGCATCGTCTATCGGTGTTAGCGATACAACGAATTGCCTGCTTCAACTTTGCGCTTACCTGGCCATCAAACTCTATGTTTGGGTGTCGATCAGTTCCAGGTCGATTCTTGATCTCAAAATGCGACAAGATTTCAATGATAAGCAGCTTGATCGTAATATCTGCCATGTATCGACCCGGACAAGCATGCCTACCATATCCCCAATCAAGATCACGCTTTCCGACGCTGGTGAATTGATGCTTCGTTTCTTCGTCTTTCTGCTGTCGCAAGTGCCAGAATCTTAGCCCATCGAAAGTCTTGGGGTTTGGGTAGAGCTCTTCGTCCATTCCCATAGCGCCAGTCGCAACCTGGATTTTAGCACCCCTTGGAATACGAAATCCATCTGACAGAACGACCTCCTTTGAGCTTTTTCGAACAAAAGTGACTGGGCTTGTTAGTGATTTTCTTCCCGCCATATTCCATGGTCCTTCTTACCAAGATCTGGAGAGCTGAATCGAAGCACCTCTTTGATGAAACTGTCGAGTTTAACTAGTTTTGCCAAATCTTGTCGTGTAAATACCCCACCACACTTGTTTGACATTTCCAATATCTCTTGTCGTACCTCGTCAACACAAGCAATATTAACGGCCGCATCGAATACAGCTTGAGTAGTCGTTGCAGCAGACGTATGGACTCCAGCAACAAAAAGCGTGATTTGGAGTGATAAGTGGTCTTCAATGCTCATTTCCCTATTTTCGGAGCATATCAGTTCAAATAGAGAAGGAGGATTATGGCGTGGCTTCCAGTCACGTTGTTTAAGTCTCTCCAATGAACCACTCATGACGGCCTCTCCCTCTGCCCATTGCTGCGTGAGGGTTTTGTAACCTTCTACATGACGATAGACGAAGGGACGCAGTATCTTGGGCCATTGCTTTAGTCGTTGAATATACGGAATAGCAGTCGAGATGTACTGTTCTTCTAGTTCGATCCAGCGGTCGTTATTCGCTGCCTCTTCGTCAAGTAAAGTTCTTGCAGCACTCTTGCATGCTAATCGGAAAACGATTGGGTAGATTTTGACCGGTTGCCATTCTTTTTGAGTTAGTGGAATCTTTGAAGGAGCCGAAGTTATTTGAACAAACCCTTATTCACGGGAATTTCCTTCAGTAATTCATTTCTAAATAGTTGCTGTTGTTGTGGCATTAAATCCCCTATTTTCGTTAGCAGCTGCCCATCATCAAGAATGGCATAAACAACCTAGCTTGGGGTTTAATTTCCCCGTGAATAGTTTGATAACTTCAGAAGAAGTGGGTTTTATCCGTGTGTATTCGGGCAGCGTAAGCTTCACTTGTATTTAGTCGTCTATAATGAAAAGAATCTCGAGCATGCTCACTGTATCAAATGTGTCGGCAAAGCTCAAGGATGGATGGCTCTTGAGTTCATCCATAAATCTCGGAGGAAGAACAAAAATTAATCCTAGCCAGATTGTAAGCTGACTTGGAACTGAACTGGGGTTTCGGAAATACCTTCGCTTGTGTCGATTCCAAATATTCGATCTTTAAACTAATACCAGTTAGCACGGATAGGTTTTTCAAAACTGCAAGTATACCTTTTTGTATGCTTGAATCAGAATTTCCCTAGAATTCACCCGGTATTGATCAACTCGCTTTTTTGGATCCGAAAACTGATCAGACAGGGCGATTGGAATCAGGTGAGCAGGCGAGAAAGTTTTAATGGCTGCAGAAATTGACAAAGTAACCAAAATGACAATGCATGACGACAAAAATGCAGCCATCGGTCCACTAGCGGCCAGACGTTGATCAATCATCTTGAGTGTATCTTGAAAAAAGTCCATGATGGACAAATGCACCATAAACCACAGTGTCCAAAGCGACGGATTTTGGGGTATGGTGGAGTGTGCTGTGCTTTGAACACGATTTATAGTAATTACAATTATCCTTTGGCTGATAAATCGCGTCCAGACACTACAAACGCAAGGTCGTGGTCCTCGGATTCCGTGGTGAAAACCCGGCCCCAGTCCCCAGTCGCATTTCGGACAATGGAGTCTTTCATCCGAGCCCGGCTTTGAACGCGCGAAGGGGCCGTACACAACCTATTCGTAGATCCGATTGGTAATATGGTCCAGTTCTGAAATTTATCCAAAACCCACAAGATCTATCAGTTTTCACTTTTGTGAGGTCCTCCAGATTGTGCGACTCCATGTCACGTGATTTGGAAACCTCCATGCTTTGTCTAGCGCCAGAGGCACAATCGAACATGATCTTCGATTTTGCCTATAAACAAGGTTGTACATGAAGCAAACCTCGTCTATCTCATGCAATTGAGTTGAATTAATTGAAAATAGTCACTTTGCTAACGAGACATGGCCCACAAAAAAAGTCCTGCAATCCAACAGTGGGATTTGCAATTGTTGGAGAAGCTACCCTGGATCACAAATAAATTAAAATCCGCACAGCTGCTGCAAACTCGATACTGAAACTATTCGTAGTGTCAGTTTTCGTAATAATTAAGATATAATGGGTTTTCTATTCGTTTTATTTGTGTATTGGCCATTTCACGTATCATCTGTTCAATCGCCATTGGCAGGGGATTAAGAAGGGAACATCGCGTGGCGAAAGGGTGTGACAATTGTGGCTTTGGCAATGCCAGAGCAAAGCAATTGCACAGATGCGAGTCAAGTCGCAAAATTTAGAAGACGGGCATCCCAAGAAAAGATTATGCTCGTATTGCCAATGGCACTTTGATTACGATATTGGTGTATGTACAGTCAAGCTAACCTGGCCTCCCCTGGGTGACAGATATGGCACGGTTTCCGGTACCAAGCATTATAGAGTTCGTATCCAGCTTCAGACAGATGTCGACAGGAAAGACAAAAAAAACAAAAAAAAACATGAAGCCCAAGATGGTCAACGATCCGATGTTCGAAATATCATGTTGGGTAGGCTATCCACTTTTCGAAAGGCAAATCACCGTACATTTTTTCTATCAAGACTTTTGATCTCGATTTGGACTCTAGACTAATCTTTAAATGTTAAATTAGCAATCATTCCAAGGTTTTATTGTACTTGTTGAGACTGCTTGGTAATCTACTGCTATTTTCGAGAATAGACCTTTTTCCCCGGGTCCCCCTCTTGCATATCTTTGCTTTTCGTCCAACATTGGCTTTCGTGCATTGCCCAAAGATTGATTGGCCACGGTTATGCAACCGGGGATCCGCCGGGTCAATTGCGCAACGTGATTCGTCTGGGTTTTGCAGGCACGACTCTGAGCGCCCAAAGCCGCGCGCTGGCCGTTGGATTGCCGGGGCCACGCACTCGGCGAGACCCAGGCTCCAGCCCGCGACTGAGCTGGCGAGCGCTTTATCGGCGGTAAACAAAGCAAAAAGCTCGCACCTGCGCAGAGCCGGCGGTTGATGTGGTCTGATGCGATGGGGTTGAGGCCCTCCGAGAGGTCCACCCTTGGAGCCGAGACCGCCTGCTCCGTCCCGAGACCCGCGCGTCGAAGAGAGCAGCGCGACGTGTTCGACCTGGCGCAATTTATCGCAGTAGCTCCGGCCGAGCTCTGCAACAGCAAATCTCTTGTGCTGCGTGGCACTGCATACCCGATTTTCAGCTACGGCTTTACCCGCTGCCAAACCCCATGGCCCGGGGCCCACTGAAAAAAAGCAAGACCGTCTTTCTCGCATGGATGGGATCCCTGCATTTGCACTCGTGCCGCGTGGGCCCGAATCAGACACTTCATCAGTCCAGCCTGGCAACGCCATTTTGCGGAGATGATGGAGATGGCCATGCATGGAAGTAGATCGGAGCGACCTGGGAGGAAGGCGGCACTTCCGCGAAACCAAGGAACAAGACCGTCTATCAAGGGCGTGACAAAACGACTACAAAAGGAGCCAACCTCTCTGCTTCAATCGAACTTTTTTTTTTCATCATCCACCATCACATCTTCTCTTCACTTCTCTTCTCTTACCAACAACTTCAAACCAACTTTTAAGGCTTTTAAACCTTTACCTTTACAACCTTCAAAATGGACGCCACGTGAGTCTTACCTGTGCATCTATCAGAATTGGAGTATCGGATTTTGAAGGCTACTTGGCTTCAAGACTCTCTTCAATCTATCATTTGTCCCATCCAGAAATGCTAATACTTGGAGCAGCACCACCCAGCAGCAGTTCGTTGTCCCTCTTCCCACCTCCACCGCCCTTGCTCAGCCTGCCGGTAAGTATTCACTGCTCTTTCATTGACTTCGCAGATTCTAATCTGCTCTCTACAGGCCAGCTCCTCAGGGGTGCCACCGACGATGAGGGCAATGCCAAGGCTGCCACCCTCCTGGTTGGCGTCAAGCTCGACCTTGAGGCCGAGGTCCACTTGACTGCTCGAGTCAAGGGTGACCTTACTGTTGGACTTTACTAAGCCGCTGGACGGTTTTTGATGATGGATGACTTTTAGCTGGACTATTCACGACAAGCATTAAATAGCCTTTGATGAATCACACAAATGCTTTTACACTATGTCTGATTGACCCAACTGTGATGTTTCGCCTAAACTACATGTTTAACGAAAAGTCCTGATATAATTGTTTCCTCAATGCATTTTGACGAGCGCTTGCTCTGGTTTTCAATTCGGACTCAACGGGTGCACTTTTGGTTATCTAGTATTCAAGTCTATGTATTACAGGTTCTGTGTTTTAACTAACGCTTGATCACATATGACACGGCTTAAGCGGAATAATAAGTCTTGATTGAATAATGTATTGAATGATTGAGAGAGGTGTATGTGTACATTGAACGCTAAATATGTCACACGGTGAAGTATAATACGGACATTCATTGTGCTTTACACAATCGGCTCAAGTGAGCCTCCGCCACTAATCTTCACATCTGGCACCTCCCGCACAAGACTCTTTCGCTCTGGCAGGACTGATGCCGGGACCCAGTTTCCATGGACCTGCGCCTTGACGTGCATGGGAAGCTGGGCAATCGCGATGGGCTTCTCAAACGTCTTGGTGTCGATAATGACCAAGTCGTTTCGGTTGTCGGCACGTCTCTCGACCATGGCAATCACCCAACCATCACCCTCAGGGGCGTCGGCGGTGCGGGGAACAAAAATGGGCTCCTGCACCAGGGAGTTGTCTCCTGCATAGAACCACCGCGTCTCACCGGTCTTGTTGCTGTGCATGGCCAACCCGTTGAGGCCTTGGAAAATGTTCTTGGCGCCATCGCTCTGTTGGGGGATAAAGACGTTGAGGAAGACGTAGTCGTGCTTCTGGGTCAGGAAGCGCTCGTCAACGCGGGGGAACTCTGATGGAACATCGAGAACCATGGCGGGGTCGACCACCTTTGATCCGCTGGGCTGGCTCAAGTCAATGTCCCAGAGAACATAGTCGGCCTTTGCATCTGGGGCCGGAATTCTTCCATCCTCGGAGGGGAAGAAGGGGAATGCGTTGTCGTGGACTCGGGAACTCTCAAACAACAGGTGGCCATTCTTGTCCTCCCACGCACCGCCAGTGTGGATCAGCATGCAGTTCTCCCACTCGTACCACCTGTACTCTCCCTCTTTCCATCCCGCAGGCAGCGGTGTGGTCTTGCGCCGAGGGGCCACGATGAAGGTGGCTTTGCGGTCATAGTTCCAGGCCCAGTGCTGGCCTCCGGCCTTCATGCGGTCGATGCTGGTGTCGAAGCACCAAAGCACAAGAACAATCCAGTTGGGCGTGATGATGCAGTCGTGGATGGGTGCGCACCATGGCGACTCAACCCACTGCTCGTCGTGCTTGTTGCCATCCTTGTCAAGAGCGTAGATGACAATGTCCTTGGTGGCGAGGCCCTTGGCTTCATAACCATATACCACGAGCTCATTTGTGTAAGGGTCAACTTTAGGATGGGCTGTAAATGTCTTGGCCTTGACGTTGTTGAACGGGTCGTAGGAGAGGGTCTCAAGCGTATCAGGGTCAATGGCATAAGGCAGACCTCCCTCCTTGAGCGCAAGCATATGGTTTGCCCAGTAGACGAGGTTGGTGTTGGCAGTGGAGTCGACGGCGGCTTGGACGCAAGGATGGTGCGAGTAAGGGTTGCGGTAGAGCCCGAAGAGAGCCTTGCCGGCCTTTCGCTCGAGCTTATAACGCTCCGTCTCGATATACTTCAACTTCATATCGACGCGTCCCTTGTGGATGCGGAACGCCGAAACGTTGCCGTCTCCATCGATGGGCACGTTTTTCGGGTTGGGAGGGACAAATGGGTCCGTCATGACTCGGTAAAATGTTCCATCGATGGCATCAGGAATATCTCCGAGGACTACGAGGTCGGCAACCTCACCCTCAAGTCGACATGGCGAGTTGGAACCAGCCAAGTCGAGGGCTACGGGCCACTTTGAGGTGAGGCCCTCGTATTCCTTTGCTTGGGTCATAATGTAGTAAAATAGTGATGGAATGGAAATGTATGCTGAAGAGCTGTTTTGCTGCTGGTCTGAGATGATGACTATGTGATGGCAACCGTTTCCATTTTGCTTATATACACCGTTGAGCGGGGAAAACCCACGATCAAAACCCACGAGGACTAACGAACGCCTCTCCCGCTTTGATGCCGCACGATGCATTATTCTGACTCGCCTCCGGCTCCGTATGAAATACGAGCGTCGTGATTGGGCGAGGCTGCCCCCGGCAGTTCGCGTTGACGTAGTGAGTGATCGGCTTCGCCAGGTCTGCGACGATATCCCTACGGACAAAACCCACAGCGGGGCGGCCAACTCCCACCCCCTCCATTTTCCCGGGGGACGGGAAGCAGGAAGGCGATAGTGTGGCTTAATTAGGCATGGCGAAATTACCTCTCGCCCTGGACTCCATGAGGCTATACCCGTTTGAGGCCTAGGCTCGGTCAGAACAGTGTTTTGAGATTGCGGGGAGGCTCCACGGAGCTCCGCTGCAACCGAAGAGATTTATGATCTCCAGATGCAGAGCATCCACAGCAACTCAGGATCGGAAAATTCCCCCATGCAGTCTGGCGACGCTTCGTCATGAACGTGCCGGCAGCGGCTCGACCCTTTTCTTGCGAGCAATGCTCCGCGACCTACGTCCGCCTGGCCCATCTGCGCCGCCATGAGCGCACCCGTAAGTTCCCAAAGGCTCCACGTAATGCAAAAGGCACGCACGCTTAGCATGTGACGCGTCCAGACAGCGAGGGGCGCCAGTTCATGTGCCCGTTTTGTAACTCGGCATTTGCCAGATCGTACGCCGCCCCAACACCCCCCAAGGGAACAACACCCCCGGTATTCATGGCTGACACGATGCACTCAGTGATGCTGCCCGTCGTCACTCAAAGACGTGCAATGAGAAGAAGGGCCAGCCGATACCAACCCCCATGAAAAGGGGCCGAAAGACCAAAGCATGCGACGCTTGTGCCAGCTCAAAGAGAGCCTGCGACGGCGGAAACCCTTGTTCCAGCTGCCAGACGCGAAAACACCCATGCATTCGCAGTCGGGCACCTCAGAATGAGAACCAGTTGGTGCATCAATCAGCCGGCCAACTTCAACTTGCAGCCGCAGCCCCGTTGCAAGCATCGCTTAGTCTTGGCTTCAGCCAACTTGTAACTCCCGGCCACACAACCCTCCGGCTAACATTTCTGCTCCACTACACTGACCCACACAACAACTCGCTGCAGGAATACTTTGCTTCTTCTTCCCAAAAGGCGAGCACCCATGTCAGCCTTGCGGATCATGGCCAGGATTTGGGCAGCACGGCAAGTTGCTTTGTCGATATCGACGCCGGTGGCGCCCTGGATAGCTGGATCTGGGATTTGTTCGCGCAAGATCCATCTTTGAATTTCGATCAACATGGACTCATCAACCCGCTGCTCGATGCCGGACAAGCTTCAGCCACCAGCCCTGTGTACCCGTCACAGGAATTAGTTCTTCGCGACCCATACCAAGCCAATAGCAAAATGCAATCTCGTCTGGACAAGATTGTTGCCGCCTTGATGGCTAATTCAAAAGGCGAGGATGGGAACGAGGACTCTAACAAGTTGCTCGAATCAGCCAATATGCTATTCACTTCAGACAAGGTAGACTTATTCATCCAGTCATACTTCGTCAACTGGTATAGGCACTGTCCCATCCTACAACCCTCGGCGTTCAGCCCACTGAAAGCCTATGCCCCATTACTCACAGCCTTAATATTAATTGGTGCGATCTTTTCGTCCCCCGAAAGTGCAAAGGCGGCCAGGGACTGCCTTGATGCGGCAGAGAACTACATATTTGAGCACGAAGCATTTCAAGAACTGTTCAACCAACGGTTGCCTGTCAGCACCTTTCCTGATATTGCACCGCTGCAGGCCGCATTCATCATCACCATCCCGCAGCACTGGGATAATCATCGCAAGTCGAGAAATCGAGTGCGCCTTCATCGATATTCGGACTTGGTGTCGGCCGCGCGTCATCTGGGCCTTACAAAACTAAGGCATAGCACTGCTTGGTGCGGCAGCCCGCTGTCGGCCCAGGCGCAGGATTCCAATTTGACATTGAAGATTGAAGAAGCCATAAGGTAAGCCTTTGAGCTCTCGACCCATCGTTTTCTTGCAGAGACACCAATCTCACCATTGATCTTGTCCAGGTTAACGATTTGGATCTTCCTTGTTGATTCATCGCACGCCATTTTCCACAGAACCCCCCCGCGTCTGACCCTGAACGAAATGATAGGCGGTCTTCCGTGCCAGGAAGATCTCTTCTTCCGACTTGACCTGGGAGCCCAGCAAGAAGAAATCAGTCGCCAGACTCTTGCCAAGGTGCCCTCCATCGCCCATGGAATGGCAATGTTGATGGCGGACAAATGGACCGATGCATCACCGGCTGAATTTGGCCAGTTGAACCATTTAGACTTGTTCATATTGATTTCAGGTGCGAGTTTCATACAGAAAGTCTGGTTTCCGTACAACACTAACAAACCCACCAAGGTCTACATGAAATCATCTTCAATGCCAGTGGAGCTTGCTCCTTCGCGTGTGCGAAGCCCGCATTGCGTGAGGCTCTTGTTCGCTGGAAAGTTCTGTGGGATGTCAACATCAAGCGTCTATCCCAACTACATGATAGCTCCCTAGGTTTCTTTCAGTACGCAGAGGAGTACTGGTGGTTGGCCAAACTCTTCCTTGAGGAAAGTGCACCGAAGATTCGGGGAGGAGGGGAGTTGGACCAGGATTGCATGGGCGAAGTCAACGACTTCATTAAACGATTTGCTAGTATGAGTATATGATGTAATTCTAACTTTGGTTCAAGTTTGTGATAATAAATTCCGAAATCTTCGAGCTGGACCAATATAGAAAACTAAAATGTAATGAAGATCGGTGGTTTACAGCTACGAATATGATTACCACGAAAACCCATCACCACCTTCACTTTTGTGATGTCAATGTGCTGGATTAAAGGGTAGAAAAGCTGACTTGGCAGTGAGAACTGGTATTGTTGGACGCTACATGGGCTATCACATCGAGTATAATACGAATCATCACCTTGGCAGTGTAAAAATGCCCCATAGAGATTCATTTGAGTGATGTGCGAAGTAATTGAATTCAAAACTATGCTGTAGCCCTGGATGCCGCTTCAGAACAATCTTGGTGGGCAGCCCAGAATGCATTGATACCGATTCCTTGATCCAGATTTCCACCAAGCTGACAGCGGAAATCTTTACAGGTCAATTGAACCAGAGGGGCGACTGATGTCAACTCTCCAGTGGTGGTCATTGACGGGGTTCTTTTGGTAAATGTTTACCTCGAAGAATTTGTTGTGCGAAACGCATTTGTAATTCTTGTACCTGGGCCAAGCGGTCAATGATTGTCCGAAATCTGAACTTTTCTTCCCATCAAGAAGTCAGATGGCAGGATATACGTACGTGTTCAGTTTCTTGAAGTTGGCCTGAATCAAATCCATTTCAGTAACCGCCATAAAGTCACCTGTTTCACCGTCAAAAGGAACAAAGTATCTCTTCGACTCAAGGGGACCAAAATTGACTTGTTGGACAAGTTGTACTGCAAAAGGAGTGCCCTGCTCAACGAGATTTGTGCCACCATCATTCCCACCGCTTGGAGAAGCAGCTTTAGGAAACGAAGCCCAAGCCATGAACTTGGAGAACTTTTCTTCGTGGCAGAGGTGTTGGGGGCGGTAAGGTCTGGTACTTGCGCAGCAAAACAGAGAAGACATTGTTTTATGACTGTTGTAATACAGGTTGTCGACGTACGAAGGCGTGAGGATAAAAAAGGTTAAGAATGGTTGAGAACCAGCAACACAAATCTGGATATTTCGCTTCTTTTCATTTCCATCCAATTTCATCATAGCAATGATTACATTGTAAGCACCTCCATGATTCCTGTGCATGTAATTGGTCCGGAACGATCTAGCGGGGCTGAGGGTGAGATTTGAGGCCTACCCTCGCCATTTGGCCAATCATGCCCGAGTAAGCCTGGGGAGGTTATCAATGCAGCTACAACCCCACGGAATCGATGCACGCGGGACTCTGAGTATAAGAATCCCATCTTTCGCCATCTATATCCAGCTCTTTTTCTTCTTTTCTTTTCTCCCACGGTTGGCCCTGGTGGTGAACCTGTCATCGCTCTTTACCCACCAACACCAACTCGTTCCGCTCCTTTATCGGCCTTTACACTCTTTTTTCTGCCTCGTCCACCTTTTCCAATTCAGTGGGCTTCCTTCATCCCTTTTACTAGCGGAGACCTTTTATCTCTAGTCAGCACTCGGCAGGGCCGTCCGGACTAGACGATCATTACTATCTACAAACAAATCAGTCTCGAGCGTTCCAGTCCATCGACCCCCGTTGGGTCATTTCCGGAAATCCCCACCAGTGCACTTTTTGCAATGATAGCTTTCCTAAGAAAAAGGCTCTTACGTATGTGTATACACAGCTTCGTTTTTGGGTTTGGCATTAACGCGTTTTGAAGCGCACATCTAAAGACTCATACTCGCCCCCACAAGTGTGATGTGGCCGGTTGTAACCAGGGCTTTGTCTACCACAAAGATCTTCTTCGTCACAAAAATGACAGGCATGGACAAGAAAAGTGGTACTGCATCGAACCAGGATGCCCGTCCAAGTTGGCGAAGCATGGCACAGCCCGAAAGGAAAACCTCGAAAGGCATATGCGGAATCAGCATGGGGTAGTTTTTGAATCCCGAGCAGCATAGAAGTAGCTGATAAAAAACACTTTGTCAATATAGTCATCATTATTAAAAAAAAAATTAAAAAAAAGCTCGAAGAGCATCGTGATGTGAAGTAGTGACTCGACTTTTAGTGCACATCTACACTTGAACTAACCACCACCCAACGCAAGAATTATGGATATTTTTATCAACTGGCTGTCTGGCCTCATCAGTCTCGTTGGGCTGTGTTTTTCTCCAATTTCTTGCTTTCTTTTGAAAAGTGTATTCTTTAATTCATTCTCTTATTAACCCTCGTTACGCAGCCATTTTAGATATTTTAAACATACTATCCCTTGGAGTGCGGTAAGCCTGCACCTCCGTACCCAGCCCCACATGATCCCAGCAAAAGCAAGGTGACCTCGAGTGACATCAATGACTTCCTGGATTCAGACTAGAGACGAATTTACGCCTACTTCACAGCCTATTTCTATCGGTAAAGGAAACTTTGAATGTATGGCCTGTTAAGGCTACCGTCTGGGTAGCCGAGGCCTTGCAAAAGAAGAAGGCTGTTAGTGACAGTGGAAATAATAGTCGGCACCGCAGTCATGATATTGTTAATAGTGCAATGTAGCATTATGTAGATCTGAAAATTATTGGTACTTATGGTATTGCCCAATTTAGCAGGAAAACAATGTACCTTCAATTTGAGGCTCTGTAATTGGCTGCATCCCCCTGTCCGTGACCCAAGTGCAGGCTTACCGCACTCCAAGGGATAAGGTAGGCCATTAGGTGTTGGTCGTATTTTCTTCCGCCGAAGCATCATACCCTTTGGCAAGATGTCCATGCTCCATTGCATGTTCGCAACGAGGATTGGGATCCCACACTGTGAGACCCCCACCTGAAAAGACTAGATGATCCCTCTGTTTAACCTGAGCGGTGGTATTGCCCAACACCGTAAGATCCGAGGGGAAAAGCCCAGCAGATAGGCTTAAAAGGATAGCTCATCTCATAACTAACCATAGATGGGGTTTTTAACTAGTGCCGCGGCGCTTTTGCACACTTGCATGACACTTTGGTGAGATTAGTGATACTGTTGACCGCGATGGCGACATTTCAACATTAATAACAGCCGTCTTACTGAGTCAGTTGGCTTACGCTCTGCTTCTACTGATAGCATTCCTTACTCCTGTCACACCTAGTTCTAGAAATGTGATCTATCGGAAGAAACGAGGGTCATACCTGTTTCCTGAGAAGTACAATCATAAGAATGGAATCTGGATTCGGGTTTCCCTCTTACTCAATAAATTACATAACACTGGGAGTCAAGGTCAGGAGAAACAAGAACTGAAACACGGGATAGCCCTAGACGTACAACCAGCCGTACACGAGAACACGAGACTACGGGATCACGGCCCGCCCCCAAATATCAGGCGTGATTCATGCAAGTACCGCCGAGACAATCTCAGCTGGCCTGCTCTTTGACTACCGGATTAATGGGCCAATCTTGGAATATTTTGATCGAACCATGACTATTTTTTTTAAGCTGCTTCGTTAGGCTGAAATTGGTGACATGAATCGCCATTTCTTTATTAAAATCAAGGAATAAATTTCGGACAGCAAACAATCCCTCTTTAGTGAGTGGTGGATGGATTCTGTGTTGCAATTATGGTGCAAGCATTCCAGATACTAGACCGAGATTATGAAGGCCACAGGTCTAGGTACATGAGAATACACTGTACTCCCGAGTGGCTGATGGGTTCATTGCGACACCAGAAGTGAGGCCGCTTGAGCCGAGATCCACAAGACCCCAAATTGGGCGTGGTTTCTGGTAACCAGATCCCCTGAGTACTACGGATACCTCTTCAAATAACCACTCATCGTGGGGCTAGGTAGATCAGCAAGTCAACCTTTCCCATGTAGGCTTGTGTGCGTGTAGTGTCTCAGAGAGATCTCAAACTTCTGTTTTACCAACTAAAACCCATCGACGCCGATGATCATCTGGAAAGGCGGCTTCGGCCGTGTCACATTTTATCAACAAAGATCATCACAATGATCGCATTAACAAAGTGGTTCATTTGTACTTGAATGCGAATGTTCTCCTTTGTAGTATGCTATCGATTGCAAATCCTCACCATCAAAACCAAGACGCTGAGGATCTAGACATGTATATCCCATATCATTTACACCACAAAATTGCCCGAATCACAAATTGGACTTTTTAAAATTAAGCTTGGCCAGCTCCAGTGTTGAAACCTTGTATACAAGATTTGGAGCTGAAGTGATTGACTCAGCAGCGCTTTCAATGGCGCATATGGAATTTCATGAGCACAACATCAAGTTTGGCGGGGGTTTTCTCTTGTTTTTTAAGTTCTTCATGTTAATTGTGATAGTGAATTGGACAATAGCCATGTTCAATACGGTTCTGTTCTAGGTGAGGATATGACATGCCGTAGGGGAAAGAGCCAAAGAGTCAAACCGTAGATGTTCACAATAAGCCAAAACCATGCTCGTATAATAAAATCACATCAATGAATGAAAAGGGCCCGAGGCGACATGCTGAATTAGAGTTATTCATTACCTATAATGATGCGAGTATCACGAAAGGTACGACTGTCTAATAACAGCGAGTGTTCGCGCTCGGCTAATCAATCTCTCGTAGATACGGCTCACATCGACCTCGCCTCTTCGGTGAGCTCAAATTGTGATAACTAATATTTTTGCCAAGGCTGTCTATTTCTATTCTCAGCACTCGGCCCGAAGTCGATATTGAGCCCAAGCCATGATTCCTGCATTGGCACACCAGAGAAATGATCGAAAAGCATAAAAGCATGCAGAAGTTGAAGAATCCAAGTGATGATTATCACAGTGTCACGAACTCATCACAATATCACAGAATCACCACAGTATCACGGAATCATTGCAGCATCACAAAATCATGATTCTGTATGAGCAATCGACTATTTATATCTGGGAATAGCAGCCTGTTCGGAACTTTTTATCCCACTCGCATTCAAGTCAATCATCCTCACTTAACTCAATACACTTATCATCATAACAACCAAGATAAAATGAAATTTGCCAATTCACTGCTTCTCGCCTCCAGCTTGGCCTCAGTCAATGCATCGGCTGTTATCGCCAGACAGGGTCCCTCTTATTACGATTATGGGGAACTTAGGCTCATGGTCACTGCCTCGTACGGCTGGCAGTGGGATGACACTGGCTCTGGGGTTGCAAAAGACGTTGGCCTTTGGCTTCCGAGCGCGAATGGTAATTTTCGCGCCGTAGGAAGCGTCGCCGAGAGTTCGCATCGGGACACAGTCAACGGCCAGCGATCTACCCTGCTGGTGGCAATGAACCCGAACCAGCCACCAGCAAACGCAGCCCGGCCTGCCCTCAAAAGCCCCAACGGCTATACGCTAATCTGGAATGATATGGGATCTGGAGGAAAGCATGACGGATCCATCTGGCGGCCTGATTGCCCGGAGGGCTATGTCTCACTGGGTGACGTTGGCAATTATCGCTACGGCAAGCCCTCCACCAATGCCGTCTGGTGCGTGCGACAGGATCTTGCCCTACAAGGTACCTTTAAAGGCTCTTCTTTCTGGAGCACCTACAATGGTCACATTTGGGAAGTGATTCCTCGCTCCAGTGGCGCCGATGGAGCCGAAAAGGTCCCCCTCTATACTGGCACATTCCGCGTTGTGAAGAATGGTGGTTTTCCTGTTGCACCGGCCTGGACTCTCGCAATCAGGCTTCCAAAGGATGTTACGGATTTCGACGCTGAAGTGCCCGAGGTGAAGAGGGGTAAGCTTCCTAGAAAAGGCACCAAGTACAGCGAGACAGAGCAGGCCCAAATCGTGTTGCCTATGACTGCCCTCTATGAAGCCAAGAACGTCGCAATCCTTCAGAATCTCTCCAGTCCTTTTGTTACACTCAAGCGGTCTATTGCATGGCTTGTTGAGGGTGTATGGCAAAACAAGTCCACCGGAACCGTCAAGCATAGCAGCGAGATCAAATACGGCATCAGCTCCACAGAAACTACATCCATGGAGCACAGCGTCGGTGTTTCTATTACCGCCGGTTTCGGTATTAAACTTGTCGACTACTCTGTTAGTCTCAACTACCAATTCACCCACTCTTCATCTTCATCAAGCACGGAGTATACTGAATACACCAAGAGAGAAGAATTTGACGTCCTGCCATATACCGCTGCCGTCCTGTTTGTCAAGCAGATTCACAACACAGTCCAGCGCCTGGATGGAGCTATCCTGAGCCAAACCAGCAGTCTCTCTAGCGGCGACTTTCAAATCTCATCGGTCCCGCTTAACTAGAGTGTAAGCAGGGCATTGCTATGATCAGGGTATTAGCAGATGGAATACTCCAGGGCCAATCACGAGAATTCTAGAAAATTTTAGATATATTTCACTAATACACAATGCCTGAAATAGCAGACCCATTGCATTCCTGTCCTTTCGTGATTGAAAAGGAGGTTTTAACACTCGGCAAAGCATGCGACTATTTATAATTAGCCACCATGTAAGCTGCCATATAATGGATTGTAATTGACACACTGGAGTACCTTATTCATTGATAGATGATAGAAGTAGGGCAAAGCCTTGCCTGATGCAAGAATAAAACTCCAGTCCTCAACCCCTAATATCGGATGATTTTGCATATTTTTTGCAGCCATCTGGTCCAAACTTCTATGCCACTTCTAGTCAAATACGAAAATATTCAATAATAAAATTCTCATCATAGATAATCCAGACCCAGAAACTTTTGGTCCCCCCATTTACTTCTGAATAAAAAAAACAAGCTGCAGGCTCAACCGGGTGATCCAGGAACCAAGCCACATAGGTGGCATACAATTAGAGTTATACAAATAGTTGGTTATAAAAAAACTTATTGATAAAAAAACTTATTGTTGGTCCCCCCATGGCTGTACTAGCAGTCTCTTATCCTTCTCACTTCCAACATCACAAACCAATGCCTACATATATCAAGTTCCAATGGCAGACCTACATAATAAACCAGCAGCTCCTATAATATAACTCATGTTGTTGAATGAGATAGTATCAGTCAAATCAGTTACTCAATGTGTTGAATGGTGGTTCAGCTGAAGGAGGCGTATTAAAAACCGAGGTATCTAGGTGTTATCTAGAAGGCAATGACTGTGATTTCTATACTGATTGAGAATCTGTTGGTGATGCTATCAGAGCCTGTATTTTTCATATCTTTTTCGTGTTACAGAAGGCCCATGAAAGTCCTTATTGGGACAGGTAACGCACTGAGCGAGAATGTTTTCGAGCTTTCTTTCCATCAGTGGGATGACTAAGCGCGTCTATGACGATTGTAGTCGCTGTGTGAACTTTTTTCCAGTAGGGAGACTAGGGGAAGGCTAGAAAGAAATCCTTGACGTGGCTGCACGAGGCAGCCGTGATACCTGCTTGTTACAGGTACTGCAGCCAATTGAGGGATGAACCAAGCATGCGAAACTGACTGGCAGCCAAGTTTCATAGCTATTCAAGGATGTCTACCCGGAAAAGCGGACTATGCAGTCCCAAGAGTGAGTGAAGCTACTTCATAGGTAATTCTCAGCGGGGCGACTGTGGTATCATCATTTTGGTGGGCAGAATTTGCCCGGTTGTGATTGAGAAAGTCTTTCAGCATTTGGATGTCATGGTGTGATTGAGGTTGATCTTTATTTTGCACCATGGATAGAAATAGCCCATCAATATTCCAAGTGATATAATCATGAGAGCATCTCGGATAGCAGTGAGTATTAGAAGTGGAAAGTGGAACAGAGGTCTTACAACGTATCTGGGTGCACTTGATGGTAACTATTGAGTAATAGAAGCAGCTCTCTGCCCGCACTGGCGCAGTAATTGACGGCTGAAGGCACACGATCGCGATATTCAGAGCTGTCAAACAAAGAATGATGTAGGAAGATGGCGGAATGAATAGCAATGAAGGTTTGGTAGTAGGCAGATCGAAGGAGAATGATGGGCCTCAGCTGTCCGCTGTCCAGTTGCGCCAATGTACCGGCTCGCCTTAGTGATGGATGTAAACTGTTTTCCCACTGTTCGAGGTCTGCCAGCAGGGTGGATTGGGACTGAAAAAAATCACGACTTGACTCTTTTGAAGAGAAAGGTGACCTGAGTTTGCGGTATGAACAGCTCTGGATCTTTGCCAGGGCGAAAATAGGTTGACATTGAGCCATCTGGAAGGTTAAGGAGTCCGTAGTCATCAAGTGGATGCAGATCTGGGAGGTCGGAAATCAAGTCGTTGGGGAAAAGGGGTGGTTTGCTGAGGCGTAGGGAAATATCTTGGTCAATTAAATATGCACACCAGAAGAGACGCTGCTGATGTAGTTTCGTTGCCTTCGTGTGGTCAAGCTCGTCGGGGGAAGTCATCACATCATGGTAACCAGCCAGAAGTATCATCTGCGAGCCCATACCTAGAATTGTAGCAGCGGTTGGTATTCTGGAAGTTGTTATGACGTATGATGCTTGTCGTATTTAGTTACTAGCAAAGTGTAGCAGGCAATAATTGGAGCATACCAACAGAAGAATGGTACCAATAGCTATAGTACTAGGTGGCTCCGAAAGAACTCCTGACAACGCCTTGAAACTATTTTGCAGATAACATCGTGATTGCTCGTTTCGGAACCTAAGGATCACGTCGAGCGAGTATGCACAAATCGTATTCAACGCCACATACCAACTGGGTTGTGGGCAGATTTGTCCCCGGATGTAGCTCTGGAAGATGCCGGTGATCTCTCCGACTTGGAAGAGTCGTATATGGTTATTGATACATGAGAGGAAAACTAGAAATCTTTGGCAGCTGCATCAAGCCCACACTGGTGATAGAGTACAAACCATTCAAACACTTGACCATAAGTTCGAGTTGAGGCAGAGGGTGAGCTGGCCCCAGCCCAAAGCTCGCTATCGTGGGCTGAGATCGAAGCATTTTGTAGGACATGCTGCTGAAACTGTCATCTCCTATAATACGGTCTATACATCTCGTGTTTTTAATGGCAAAGATTTCACAGGAGCCTGAGCCCTGTTAGCTATGATATCCGATAGACACAAGTGGAAGACTGAAGGCCAGGCCCACTTTGATAGCTTAACTTGGTGTCATTTTGGTCCAAATCCCACGTAGCTGATATAGGCAACGCATTGAGGCGCATTAAACTGTAGAGAATGTGGGCATCGATCATGAAGGTCAAGCCGTTGGGAGGGCTGTGTGACCCGGTTGCAGTGGGGACGACCGGGAGTTGTCTATCGATGGCATCTTCCAGGGCAGCCAACCTCCGAGAGAGGTTACTAGCAGGTCTGCAATAAAGCTTTGCTGGCTGAATGCACTTGCGGTTTTGGATAGATACCTTCTACTAGTGGGGGCCCGCGTCCGAGCGTGGGGATAAACACACGGAGAACCCCGCGTCATGCATTGAGAACACGACGGTGAGCTAGCATCACATTTAACCTGGAGAACTGGATGAGCGACCGGGCGCATAGTTGGGACGGAATGTGACTACTGACCTTGCGGGTTCGGCACGATGTGCAGGCCCAACGCGCTCGCTCCTGGGCAAGGAGCTTCCGTCGATTCAACCCGGGTCCACCGTGACGGACATTGTTGGCAATTCGGAACAAGCAGTAGGCAGAAATTGAGAGTTTCAATGTCGAACATGAACGATTGATTGCCGTGCTGCGAAAGAGTTTGAGCGGACTGATGAGTTCCCCCCGCTCCGACGGGACCCACACTTGTTCCGATGGCCGAAGCCCCGATCTTAGTAATCATATAGCCATCACGCCGAGGTGCGACGCCACCGGGTCCAGTTTATAGGATATAAGAGCTACCGTTTATGACTTGGAATGTAGTTACCGGTTACCCTCAACTGGAGACCACATCAAAATTCAGCTTCACCATGGCTCAAACGATCAAGGTTGCCATGCTAGGCGCTGCCGGCGAGTCAGGTGGCCTGGTACTGAATGGCTTGCTCCAGTCCAAAACACCACGATATGTAAATCTCTACCCTCATCTTTTTCTCTTATGCACCGTGAATCTAATCAGACTGGGAACCGCATAGGATGTCACAGCACTGGTTCGTCCATCGTCGATTTCCAAGCCGGCATACAAGAAGATCTCCGATCGAGGTGTCAAAGTCGTCTCGGTGGATCTGGAAAGCACCGAAATCGAGATTGCTAAATCGCTGCAGGGATTTGATGTGGTGATCGCATCGGTCCCCCCAACCCCCCAAGCACTGGAGTCGCAACTCCCGCTCGCTCGTGCTGCAAAGCTGGCCGGCGTGAAGCGATTCGTCCCCAGCTCTTTTGCAATGGCGATAGCTGCAAATGGTGTTTCTACAGTTCAGACAATGGCACGAAACCTTTTCTTTCCCCGCCCCAGGTCGTAGTCACTAATGAAACAACAGAAAGAGAGGATTTACGCAGAGCTGTTGGCGATGGAACTACCCCATACCATTATTGATGTTGGCTGGTGGTATAACGGCTTCATTCCCAAAGTCCCGTCTGGCAAAACGGACTATGCAATAGCCCTTCCCGACTTTATCCAGAACTTGATCCCAGGAGACGGAAACGTGAAAACACATGTTGTGGATCCTGACGATATTGGAACATTTGTTGCTCGCATTCTCGCGGACCCCAGCTCAATCAACAAGAGGGTCATGGCCTCGGGAACAGTCACGTCTTTCAACGAGATATTTGATTTAGCTGAAGAGTTGATTGGTGAAAAGCCAAAGAGAAAATATGTAAAGTCATCCACCGACACTCATAGTAATGCATTAGTTGACTCATCACTACAGATCACTGCAAGTGGCCTGCGGGATATGATTGCAGACGCCAATGCCCGAGTTGAGCTGGAGCCCGAGAACTATGTACTTCTCGTCGGGAAGTTCTGGCTAGAGTATTATCTATTGTCATTCATCAATGGTGACAACAGCCCCGAGGGTGTCTCAGCTTTGGGATATGTAGTGGCGACTGAGCTGTATCCAGATTTGAAGCCCACTACCTTTTCCCAGTTCTTTGCCGCCATGCTTGAGAAAAAGAAAAGATTACCTTATTCGGACAGAGAGGCGTGAGATAATGGGGAAACCAAGTTACGGATAGCTTGTGGAGTGCATTACAAAGTTAACCAAGTAATCGACATCAAAAACCTTCAAGTCTAACTAGAGAAACCTAGTTTGCAGTACATGCCAAACTGTGACTTGAAACGACTATGTGCTCGAAAATTGCGGTTAGAAAGCTCGCCAGTCATAATATCATCATTGCCTTGAGGACCAAAGTGATGTCATGATATGATAAATTGGATCAACTTCATCAAAGCTAATCGCATATTGTGACAGCTAATCCCTGGCTTGGTTTCCATTGTCGTCATCTAATCATACAAAACCCCCCACATTACCCTCATGTTCGTACATGCATCAAAATACCGTCCCTTGCCCATTCATTTCCGCGCCGTGGTATTAATACATGAAATCATCGGTTCCTGGCTCGTCTACATTTTCCCCGGCTTTAACCCGATGTGGCGGCGCTGACAGCTGCGTTTGCAACAGCTCCCGAACCAGTCTGGTCATTCTCCTTTGCGCACTGGTGCTGGATGAGTGCGGTTGCTGACAGGACAGCCATGAGAGCCCAGTGATAGCCCATCTCGGGTGTAGCTCCGCTGCCAAGGAACTGAAAGCCTCCGAAGTCGGACACAGACATGGTCATAGTTTTTGCTTGGGCGAACACAGCAACTACTTCTTTGCCGTCGCTTGTATATCCGAGGCCTTTTCCTGAGGAGCTGCCGCTGTGCTTGCCGGGAGTTGTTCTGACCAGCTTCCAGCCAGAGCCTGACAGACCAAGGCGCTGGACTTCTTTGCCGCCGCTGTGTCGCCACTCAAAGGACTCGAAGTTCTGCTTCTTGCCATGGCCTACAGGCATGGTGAATTCGTAGCGCGTCTTCGAGTGCGGGTTTTCGCACTTCATGGCTGCTTGTGAGGCCTTGAGTCCGTAGGTGGGGACGCCCGGTAGGTCAATGGCGAACTTGTTGTGCTTTCGCTTGACGTATGCGATTGGAGGAGCTTCAATGTTGTCGCCACCATAAAAGGCAGTCGGGCCAGGGAAGCCGCCGGGCATGGCGGCGGCATAAAGCGGATGTCCTCCTTTGTGGGTGGAAATGAGCAGCACCTGCTTGGACCACGACTTTGCCCAAGTGAAATGCAGGCTGTGAGGGAATCCGACGCGAGCGACATGGTCCGGGACTTGCATGCCATCGGGTTTTGAAGAGCCGCTACCCATTTTGATTATTTGGTGGATGAAAAGTGGAGGTGTTGTTGTGGCTTGGTGTGTGTAACTGAATAAGTTATTGATGCTGGGCGTCGCTGGGTGAGTGGGCGATTGTGTCGTCTAATATGTCAATCGATTGAACCCAAAATGCCAGGGTGCGAAACACCAAGAGAAGGCCAAGTCTTTACATTATCTCATTCGGCCTGGCCGAATGAGATAAGTTGTTGGACGTGACTATCGCGCATGGTTGGCACTGGCCATGCTACGCCTGGGGCGTAGGGTGCAGGACATGGTATTCCAACCGTGGAAGAGTGGGCTCATCCTCGTGGGCAGCAGCATCTGGCAGCATCCTATTAATAGCGGACGAGGCCGGAAGAGCCAACACGTTGGGGCCTCGCCATGATCTGGAAGCACGCCATTTGTCCATTCGGCAAGCCTACCGACGACGCGCCAATCATTTCATTCATTCATTATCCTCTACGCGGAGTCTCCCGCGCCTTGTCGCGCAGAATCAGCCTTGCTATGCCAAGCGCCAAGGGTTCCCCACCTTCTAGCGTAGGCACCGTGGCTGAGGGCATCCTCACAAGCGCTGTGCCACTGTGAAAGCCGGGGTCGGCCTGGAGTTCATCAATCAAAACACGAGGAATCCCGGGCTTCAAACGCGTACGCAGCGAGCACAACCCGCGATGCGCCCAATGGATATCACTTGCAAGGGTTGCGGAGAAGACAGCAGGGGCGGCGAAGCAAGAACGCCCGCTCACGCGACTGTTCACTCCATGAGGAACAAAGTTCGAGCATCAAAGCATGCGTGCAAATCCCGAGCGTATCCCCCACAAATGCTGTCAAACGGTGGGATTGTCGCCGTAGTTGATCCCGAAAAGTGTGTCAGTCTGGTTTGGTTGTCGTGGCTCAGAAACAACATGGTGGTGTTGCCATTTTCTCCAGGCGAACAGCTTCTCCAAATAAACTCTCGGCGGCGTTCTCATACCCCTGCTCGTTGTGGACTCTCGACATTGTCATCTTCACTATGACGACATGCCAGCACGGACGCCCCAGTGTTCGGCTAAATCCAAGCTGACCAAGGTCCCCCTCGCAGTGGATGAAGAAGCAAAAGCGGCTTCAAATCGTCACCGAGTTAGTCGTATGAGTAGTCGGGAAATATTTGATTGACTTGCAGCTATCACCCTAGCAGGTGAACAGCAACATAAAATGTACAATTTAAAAGCCATAGTGTGCTAGTCTGCAAAGGAAAATGTGAAGTCTAAAATACTCGGCCTGGCTAACCTGAAATAGCACAGAAGAAAGTAATGGAATCCGCAGATTGATGGTTCAGCTCCCAGGATGCCATCAGCCCACACCGTTTTTCTCCAAATTCATTGTCCAGAATCGGAAGGCTATTTATTGCATACGTCAACCCAGAGTTCTAGTGGGAATTGATCGCATCGTAGCCCGCTTGTCGAGCCTTGACCTGAGCAGCCCTCTTCTTGGCTGATACTGCGTGGAATTCATCCCCCAAAATCTTAGAGAGCTTTTCCAAGGTTGTAAGCTGCGACGTGATATTAATTTGGCTCGTGGCTTCTGTGGTGAGCGGGAGTCCCTGGAATCGTGCCATGATGGTTCCTTGGCCGTACGCAGTGGCATTCACCCAGTTGGCAACACCGGGATCAGAAATACTTAGAACCATTGTGTACGTTCCATCAGCGTTTGCCAGAGCCTGCTTGCTGTTCCAGCTCTCCAGTTGGTCGCGGGTATTTTCAGTGATCATCCAGGGCGTGTACCTAGGGAAGACCCAGTAAGTCGAGGGGCCAGGATTAAGTCGCACGATGATTGCTTCCGAGCTGCTCAAATTGTAGTGGCTGAACGAGCTCGCTTGGGTGGTGAGCGTCCCCAAAGTGAGTGATTGAGAAGGTGATACCAATCTGTTGACAGGGTTCGACAGTGTCAGACTACCGAGCAGAAAATCTGCAAAAAGCGGGATAAATGTCGAAAAGTATTCCCTAGCCAGTTCGATGATGGTGTCGTTTGATAATGCATCCGGCAGGTCCTCTGTTGCAACTAATTCAACCTCCAACCTATCGGGCGTTTCAGCCAACCAATCACCAATATTGTTGCGAATAAATAGCTCAACAACATCGGGGTTGCTCTGAATATGGTTGGATGAACTAGAAACAGTGGAGTTTACGGTGATTGTGAAGGAACCATCTGGTTGCACCTCAAGATCTTCATTGGCCAGCACCCCGAAGGTTTGTGCATCATTGATGCCTCGGTTCATCGAAAAAGTCGCATCCGAGGGACCAGCACCACTTCGTTGACCATAGATGATGTAGCTATAGTTTCCACTAATCGGTATAGTTCGGTAGATTGCATCTGGATTATCGTATGCAAATCTCCCTCCTGGGATTTGCAGGCCGTCTGCAACTCGAGTTCTTGGAGGGGCCAGTACGCGGTAAACCCTTGGGCGGGCGTGATCCCGGTTAATTGCCTTTTGCATGGCACTAAAAGCCAGCTCCTCGATGGCCTCGGCCAAAGCATCTTTCACAGGCTGAGATTCAGTTTCGTATCCATGTTTTTGAGCTGTTGTTTTGTAAGCCTCGGTGGCATTCAGTTTGAGGTCCTCGTAGGGTTGTTGAGAATGAAGTGCGACAGCCAACGTGTCCAGCTCATGTTGATCCTGAGTTTCCAAGGGATTGGCAGCCCCCAAAGATAGACAGTAGCATATCAAAGAGACAAAATGTAACTTGAGGATTGCCATCTTAAAAAGCTCTATTTTCCAAGTGAAAGGCTGTTCGTTCGTGGAGTTGAACTGCGCTTCCAGTACAACACAGGCAGACGTTGGAAGACTATAAATATGTAACAAATTCGAATAACAGGCTCCTTAGTCCTCCATCGTCGGCAGATTCGGAAATGAAGAGTTCGGAGTCATCTGGTTTGCATAGTCCCGGTCTGTGTATCACCATTAGTCGCCAGAAGGCGAGCAAGAATCCTCAATCTGCAAAATGCGTGCCAACCGTGTAGCTTAACTTAAAAGCCTAACTTAAAATGGTCTATCTGGGTTGTGATACCGTGTTTTTGTTGGACAGTATCGGAAATTCTCGATACATTGAGCGAGATAAGGTGCTTACTAGGCAAAGGTAAAAACACGAGGCCCAGTCAACCATGGAAATTTCTCTTAGTACGGCGGAAATAAGCCCCGGATATACGGAGTATCCATGAGCGCGTCTTGGTTTCGGTGCTGGAACTTTTCCAGAACCCGAGAAACTCGCTTGAGGGTTAAATTTTGATCGGTACTTAATTGGGAATATTCTCCTGTATTAGAATTTGTCAAAAGGGTTTGAATGACAAACGATCGCCCATGGTTGGGAATCATGGTGATGTGGTGCGTTGAAAGAGTGTAACCATGCGGAGGTTTGCTGTCAAGTTTTGCACCCAAGGTCCAGCCAACAATTCGTTTGAATTTTCGGCCGCAAACTAAATTCGGCTAATTTGAATAAGTGAACATCCAGAGCAAGCTTCATGAATATCAGACCTCTAGGATGACTATAAGAATAGAGACGTGGTGGCTCGGAGAAAGTGTTAAAGCAGCGACCTTACAGTCGCCGCTTTGGAGCATCGCGAACAGGCTAGTCCAAAAGCGTCACATCAAGCCCGAATCCGGGTTATGCCGCAAACGGCAGGGATAGCTTCACAAGGTATATTAGAACTAGATTGGTCCCTCTAGATTGAAGAAATAATCGTGTCTCAATATTACACCTCCTAATTCACGTGTTCCAACAGAAAGAATAAGTATAGGGTAGGGTGGTTAGTCATGTGTTTGCCGTGGTGTCTCAACCGAGCCGATTATGATTCGATTGGTCAGCCCCGTTGCTATTCCAATTGTCGGCTGACGACAGCCAACGGAATACCGATACGTATATTTTCTGCCGCGCTTTCCCGCCTTTGTATCATATCAGCCGTACAAGGCTGACACCTCTGCGACATAAAACTGCCTCGGTTCACGCTAGCACGACAACTAGAGCAACTGTCCATAGCAGTTGCAATGGGAGGCACTCGTATAAGAGATGCGTAGCTCATCACGCATTATTCTAATCGAGATCGATGGGACTATTGTCGATCAGAAGGGGCTTGTATGCCTTAGTCCAAAATGTCCGTGGTCTCCTCCAACCCCGCGAATCGGATGGCGCCGAAGCCCGCAAATGATTATCATATAGCCTGGGTCTGTGCTCTACCGAAGGAACAGACAGCAGCAGTTGCTATGTTAGATCGCATCCATGATAGCATCGAGAAACCATCGGTTGACCCAAACACGTATACTCTCGGGAACATTGGTAGGCACAACATCGTTATAACCTGTTGCCCAAAAGGGAAAATAGGCACCAACTCAGCTGCTGCCACTGCGACCTGGATGACTGCTACATTCCAATCTATCAAGATTGGATTCATGATAGGAATTGGGGGAGGTGTTGCTCCCCGGGTTCAACTTGGCGATGTTGTGGTCAGTGTCCCGGTAGACCAGTTTCCCGGCGTGGTTCAATGGGACCTTGGAAAGGCGACGAGGAATGGCAGCTTTGAAAGGACCGGTGTATTGAACAACCCCCCTACGTCAGTGTTGACAGCCTTGACAAAAGCTGAGACAGACCATGACCTATTTGGAAGTAAAATCCCAGAGTATTTGGAAGAAATGAAGCAAAAATGGCCAAGGCTAGCATCCAAGCATCGCAAATTTGCATCGCTTGAAGATATTCGGTTCCGAGCTGGTTATAACCACGTCGACGAACTAGATATAGTACAAGACGAATTTGAAGGTTGGATTGGTGAAGCCGAAACTTCATTGGGGGAGACAGCCTGCACCAATTGCGATCGAAAGGAAGCTGTGATAAGAAAGAGAAGGGATCCCCGTGTACATTATGGGCTCATCGCTTCCGGTAATAACGTGGTAAAGGATGGTAAATTTCGTGACAGGTTGAACAGAGAGCTCGGGGGCAACGTTCTCTGTGTCGAAATGGAAGCTGCAGGCCTCATGAATAACTTTCCTGCTGTTGTTATTCGTGGCATTTGCGATTATGCTGACTCGCACAAGAATAAGGAGTGGCAAGAGTATTCTGCCGCTACAGCCGCAGCATTTGCCAAAGAGTTGCTCGAATATCTACAGCCGGTAGATGTCAATAATGAACGCCCGATGAAGGATATTCTGGGCCAAAGTGAGTCATCTCAGATGCCTGCTAAGATTCACACTGAATGTTGGTATCAGTTCAGAAAACAACTTCCAGAACAGAAGAGGCCATTGTAGCAATGGAATCCAGATTCATGATAAATGATGACCTTAGAATTCTTGATTGGATTACGTCACACGACTACAGCAGCCAGCACAGCGACTTACTCAGTCGAAGACAACAAGGAACTGGCCTATGGCTTTTGAGTTCTCCTCAATATACGGCTTGGTTGAAACGAGACCATCAAAAACTCTATTGCCAGGGCTTTCCTGGAACTGGTAAAACAATCCTGACTTCAATAGTCATTGAAGACATTTCCAATCGGTTTCACCAAGATGCGTCCATCGGGATTTCCTATATCTATTTCAACTTTCGGCGGGCTGGTGATCATAATGTGGTCGATTTACTGTCGAGCTTGGCGAGGCAGCTCGCACAAAGGATGAATGAAATGCCCGACTGCGCAAAGGATTTATATATGAAACATAAGACGAAAGGTTCAAGGCCTAGCAAAAAGGATATATCTGACCTTTTGCTGTCTCTTGCGTTGGATTTCACAAAATCTTTCTTCATCATTGATGCCGTTGATGAGTGTCAATCGACGAATGGTTGTCGTGAGGAATTTTTCGAGGAATTGTTTGCACTTCAACGCAAAGCTCCCATCAACATATTTATGACGTCGAGAATAATTCCGGAGATTGCACACAGGGTCAAAGCCAATCTTCATTTAGAGATTCGTGCCTCGCCAGATGACGTTCGGTTATATCTCAACAATCGCATATACCAACGATTGCCATTTATTATTGGACACCCCGAATTGCAAGAGGAAATCATACAGAGAGTCGTCGATGCGGTGGACGGCATGTGTGTTAAACCGCCTATCAAGTACCTTTGTGTTGCTAATAGTACTAGGTTTCTCTTGGCACAACTATATCTCGATTCCTTACAAGGAAAGACTACTATTAAAGCTTTACGCATCGCATTAAAGAATCTTGTGACTGGCACCGATGCATACCAGCATGCTTACACAGAAGCAATGGAAAGAATTGAAGGTCAGCTTACGGACCATTCGCATCTGGCCAAACAAGTATTATCATGGATTACCTGTGCAAGAAGACCATTGACAACAATAGAGCTTCAAAATGCCCTCGCTATAGAAGAGGGCGAGCTTCGCCTGGATGAAGATAATATTCCACAGCTTAGTTCTGTGGTCTCCCTATGTGCTGGTTTGGTCACCATTGAAGAGGAAAGTAGTGTAATCCGACTGGTTCACTACACCGCACAAGAGTATTTTGAGCAGACTCAAGATCGATGGTTTCCTAAAGCACATTTTAATATTGCGAGAGATTGTCTTATCTACCTCTCCTTCGATGCCTTTCAGGCTGGACCCTGTTCTACAACTGAAGAACTCGAGTACCGCCTATTTTCATACCCGTTGTATGAATACGCGGCTCAAAATTGGGGACATCACGCCCGTCTAGTTTCATCAGAGACTCAAAACCTAGTTTTGTCTTTTCTTGACTCTGAAGCGAAAGCTAGAGCCGCCAGTCAGGTCATCCTGGGCGGGGATGTGACCAGATTGCATATTGCATCATTCTTTGGTCTACCTGAAGTAGTGATGACGCTACTTTTAAACGGGATAGATGAGTTTACCGAGCGCACAGACTCAGCCACGCCTTTGGCTATAGCATCCTTGAACGGACATGAAGAGGTTGTATCGCTTTTGCTATCAAGCAAGCATGTGCATATCAACAAAGAGGACATGAATGGTCGAACACCGTTGTCTTTAGCAGCAGAAAAAGGCCACAAGGAGGTTGTCAAGACTCTGATACATGGGGATAGAATCGACCCCTATCAACAGGATCGCTGGGGGCAAACCCCTTTGACATGGGCAGCCGCCAACGGACACCGAGATGTTGTGGAACTTCTTTCCAAGACTCATGTTGAAATAATGCCGATAAAAAATATGGAAATAAGCAGAGACTTTCTTATCCGCGCAGCAGAAGACGGAAACGAATCGGCGCTTAAGTTGTTTTTAAGAGATACCGAACCGAACTTTCATGACTTGATGGGACGTACGCCACTCTTGTCGGCGGCCAAAAATGGACAAAAGACCTCTGTTGATCTCTTGCTCAAAGCAGGCGCAAATTTAGACTACACCGGAAATACCGGGATCACGCCTGTAATCCAGGCAGTCCAGGAATCTGATTTGCGTGCCCTCACAATGTTGATCGAGTTTGGTGCCAGTGTTGAGTCGAAAGATGTATACGGGATCTCACCCTTGACCCACGCTGTATTGCGGTCACGTCTGGCAGCCATCAAACTTTTGGTTAGAAGCGGCGCCAGCATAGACGCAGTGGATAGGTTCGGGAAGACACCATTGATACACGCTGTGCAGAAAGCAAATATGGATGTTGTGAAGATGCTGGTCCAGTACAATGCCAGCCCAGATTCTGAAGATGAGCTGAGGCGCACCCCTCTGTGGTACGCCGCATACTCTGGCCACCAACTCATTGTTCGGTATTTACTGGGTAAATGCAACCCCGAAACCCATCATCAAGATAAGAATGGATTTACTCCCCTCTTATGTGCAGCCGATCAAGGCCACTTACACATTGTTTCGCTCTTCATGAACCATGGTATTCGTATTAAAAACATTTCGAATGCTCGCGACTGTGAGCCACGTCTGCAATATGCCGTGCAACTAATTAAACTCATCTCGCACAACAATAGGGATACAAAAGTACAGCTCGGCTACCAGATATTATTAACTGCGACGGAAAGAAAACATATAATGGTTTTTGAATTCCTCTTAAATAATGTTATTGAGCTGGAAGAGAATGACCATCATGAGGACACTGAAAAATTGGTCAACTTTCTATTGCGGGAAGAAGCTCCTGAAAACGAATTCACCCGCCTCCTCGGATACATCATGCTGCTGAAGTCTGCCTCGACAGGCCAAACAAAAAATGTGGATTTGCTCCTCAAAAAAGGAATACCAATTCAGGCCAAGGACTCAGTTGAGGCTACGCCTCTTCACTATTCTGCTGTCCATGGACATGTTTCCACCACGCAGTTGCTGCTTGATAAGGGAGCTAGATGTGACGCCCAGGATTCGCACAAGCATACGCCCCTCCATTACGCAGTCCTCCTGGGGCATATTAATACAACCCGGCTACTGCTCGAGTATGGGTCTCGTTGTAGTGCTTACGACAATGACGGTTGCACGCCGCTTCACTTTTCTGCAATTCAGGGGCATGTAGCGATAACGCAACTTCTCCTGGAGCAGATGGTCTCTTGCAATATTTACGATGTATGGTATGACACGCCACTTGGATATGCGGTCAGTCTTGGCCATAAGCCTATTGTGGAACTATTACTCCAAAACGGCGCCAAGGTAGACGTTCGTAACGTCTTTGGGATTAGCCCGGTAGACTATGCTACCGAAAAAGGTTACAAATCTATCACTGAATTCTTGCTCGGCGATGATGTCGATAATACGGCTGTCGACAACTCTAGAAATAGACGGCTTTCTGATATTTTACATATCGGTCGTGTAGAAGTCACAAAAGTAATTCTCGACCACGAGAGCCTTAGCTAGTACTTTGAAAAAAAAGTTGATTAGAAGGTCCTGCAATACTCTAGGTCGGAACATGTACTGATCAAGTGCAAATTGATCCGCTTTCAAGGGGAATCAAAAGCCCACCACCTTGATTGCTTAGGATAAAGCGTGGTTTCTATAGGTGAGAAGTAAAGGGATGTTATTACGTAGTGCTTTCAGAGTATGGCACGGAGTGCTCGCCGTTGCACAGATTAGCTTTTCGTTTAGGGGTACCATCAAAGTTCTTGATCCAGACGGTATGTAAAGAGGTCCGGAATACCAGAAGCCATTTTATCTACGACTGTATCCCTAGCCCTGAATCTCGCAAGCCGATGCTTATCATATGCGGCGACGACGGGGGTGGCGGAAGGAGCAGTTGATCCACGCCGGATATCTTCAAGCGTCTTTGTCACAGCGATTCCTGCACGACGTAGCTGGAACTCAGCTAGATGGCCATCTTGACCTTATCTTTACATGCTGCAGGTGGAGACTGTGATGGAAAGATAACCGTCTTTGTATCTGGTTCCGCAAAGGCCCAATGAAGAATTATTCCTGGCGCTGGTTTGATAGCAACCCCCACGCTGTATCAGGTTCTGACAGGAAGACATGATATGGGTCTTGTGAGGCCGCCCGCAAAGCGGTGAGGTTTTTCTTCTTCTCCAATGTATGGTGCAAATTTTGTTTGCGTAGATGGTCGGACTATGTGTAGTTTGAAGATTAGATGATGTCTAAACAAGCAGCAGAGAAGCAGAGCGGCAAAAAAATAAATGGTTTGCGTAAGCGTAAGCATGTGAGGGGGAGATCCTGGACAGGTAGATACGCGTCTTGGCAACTGGATGTGGTTGATAATGACCGCAGCTGGCTATTTAGCCCCAACGTAGTGATTAGAGCGTTGCTCTCAGTGATAACGGTTAACAGAAAGTCATACGACTGGCTTTACGTGCAAACCCGCGATAGTTTCATTTGTTGGATTCAGGGTGTCTTGTTAGAGAAGCAAAGAAAATATTGAAAATAAAAGTAAGATAAAAATAACCAAGGGAATATGCTTCTTTAGAGTTTCGTTTTAGGCACCCTGATGGTTAATTTGGCTCGCATGAACCGTCAGAAGCCAAGTAGCGCAAATTTTTAGTGGCCCCTCACTCCACGCCCTCGGTCGACCAATCGAGGTAGCGCAATTAACGATAACGACTAAGATTCTGCGGAGTCTTGGCGACTGATGGTTGCTGCATTTGTTGGAAAATGTCGCCCGGCCTCTCGCTTTCCTTCTCTTCTCATTAGTTTGTCTGCCCCGTGGCGCATGGATTTGCTGAGTTTAACAATTTTTGAGTGTAACTCGGTGTCATTAAACTGCGAATCAACCAGCAGCAACAGCTCCAATGGCGGACGCATCCACGAAGAAGCCGGCTGGGTCAAGCGTGGTGGAGGTGGTAGCCACTCAGGCCGACGCTGGAAAGCCCATCATTGGCACAGAGGACGCCGAGCTGGAGCTTGCTCTCCGGAATTACGTCCCAGACACGCCCGAGGAGAAGCGCCTGGTCCGCAAGATTGACTTTATTCTGCTTCCGACGCTCTGGTGGATGTACATTCTGGCCTACCTGGACAAGGGAAATATTGTGAGTTTTTTTTGTGGCGCCCAGGTTCTCGCTGCTTGCATGTGCCATATCTGACATGTTGATGTGCTAGGCAAATGCCAATGCGGCTGGATTAAGTGAGGACCTTGGCCTCTCCGACAATCGTGAGTCGATATTTCCCAAAAAATGAAACTGAGTGGCACTCACAGGCGCAGAATACTCCCTCTTCATTTCCGTCTTCTTTGTTGGCTACTTCGTCTTCGAGGTCCCCTCCAATTTAGTCATGGTTAAAATTAGACCCTCCGTGTACTTATCCATCATTGTCTTTTGCTGGGGCTGCATCGTCAGTGGAATGTCGCAATCAAAATCCCTCAGAGGTTTTCTTGTTGGCCGTTTCTTCCTTGGATGTGTCGAGGCAGGCATGTTCCCCGGCGCCTTGTTCGTATTGACGTGCTGGTACACGAAGAAAGAAGTTGGTATGTTTATCCGATGGAGCACATGATATTCTTGACTGACTGACTTGTCCCAGGTAAACGTTTTTGCATATTTTACACGTCCGGCTGCATTGCGCCAGCCCTCGGTGGCATCATGGCAGGCGCCATTATTAAAAGCCTGGACGGCGCAAAGGGCATGCCTGGATGGCGCTGGCTGCTCCTTGTCGAAGGCCTCATCACCGTCTTTTGTTCCTTCTGCCTCTTTTTCATCATCCCCGACTATCCCCGGAATACGCGAAAGTTTACCACGGAAGAGCGTCGACTGGCTCACGTCCGAATCCTGCACGACCAAAAGATCAATGTGTCCCTCGACAACAGCACCCTCACCTCGTGGCAAGCCTTCAAAGCCGTCGTGGCAGACCCCAAGACCTGGCTCTTTTTGGTCCTGTACAATTTGAATGGAACCTGCACCACGATTTCGTACTTTATCCCCACCATTTTGAAGACGCTGGGCTACACCAAAGTCACGGCCCAGTGGATGACGGCGCCCATCTACGTCACAGGTGCTATTTCCATGCTGATCTTCTCATGGTCCTCAGACAAGCTTCAGGACAGGCGCTGGCACCTCACCTGCCTTCACATGGTCCCTGTCACCGCCTGCCTTGTTTCGATATTTGTCTCAAATTATGTGGCTAAATATCTCATGATGTGCGCATTCATCGGGGGCCTTTATACAGCTTTGCCTCTGATTCTGAATTGGGCAAGTGAGTGCATCTCATTCCCCACCAAGAAGCGCTCGGTGGCCATCGCCTTTATCAACTCGTTTTGTAACCTGTCCATGATTTATGGAAGCTACTTGTGGCCGAGCTCCGATGCGCCCCGCCACCTCATCGGGTTTGCTGCCATGGCTTCGCTCTGTGGTGCCGCGTCGATTCTAGCGGCAGTGATGCCCATCTTGTTCCGATTTTTGCCCAAGGAGCCTGCGACAAAAGCAGAAAGAGACATTCTAGCGTCTATATCAAGTCGAAGCGAATCTTCGTTGGAAAATAGGCCAACCTGATGGATGCTTGGTATGAAAGTGGGTGCCAGATACAGCGACAGGAACACCATGCACTGCGGCATAGCAAGAAGGATAGGTTCCAACATGTTGCTGCTAGTGCAATTAATGTCATTGAAGGAAATTTTTCATAAGCCGTTAATAATTACGTTTTGCTTTGGTGTTGAAATGTGTGCGCACTGTGAGAGCTGCTGGAGTCCCTGCTGGGTTCATGAGCAAGCATCACTACATTTCGGGAGATGTTTTTGTACTCTATGACGAGTCACTGCAAGCCCCATCGTTCCGCTTTAGGTTTGTTTATTTCACCCACACCTTGAGAAACAAAGTTGTTCCCCCCCGTAATCGAATCAACACTCGCTATCAAGTTGGCTTAATTCTTGTTCAGCATCCTCCTGTTGAGCTTCCGCCTTCACAGGCTTGTCCCGTACATTCAAACCCCGACTCTCCCTCAACATTTCCACAGAGATACTGGTATGCTTGTGTGCCATTGCTAAGTTTCAGGTCAATGTCAAAGAGTGAGATATTAGTGCATGGAGACACAGCACTGCATTGGAAGCTCGCAACTTTTGTCGAGATTGTTGTCCCTTGCAAACCATTCAACTCCACATTTCGTATCTGGAACTTTGAATTTGTGCAATTTCCATCTCCTGGTGCACCACTGAAGCGAGTGCATTGAGAAATGGTCAACGGTGTACCGCGCATATTACTTGACGTTAGATTTTTGGCGACAATTCCAGATGCATCTGTTCAAGGGTCGGTTAGCTATGAAAAAAGCTGATATCAGGAAACTTACATCCCAACCCCCCGCCGCCTCCATTTGGAGGGTATCCGTTCTGGTCGCCCGTCCATGTCTTGAAGTATAAGGCATGCAGGGTTTTATAGAAGCTAATGTTTTCTATATGCACGTTCTCAACGGTTTCCCACTGGTCGTAATACTGAGCGAGACTTCCAAATGCGATACCAAGACCGTTGTAGAACTTGCTGTTCGTAATGCTTATATCGGTACTATTTCCTTTCATTGCGATACTATCATCCCCGTTGTAAACCGTCCAATTATCAAACTTTATGCGGGATGATCGAATTGTATCTGCTCCGTCCGTGTTGGCTAGGGGAAAATCGTTAGCCATGCTAAAGCAGGGAACACGTGGGCCCGTATTTCTCCTTACAGCTTTGCCGGCGGTTTCCAGTATTGTTGATGAATACATCATTGAATTCCACATCATGAGAGTAGATGATTGACATGGTCCTGGACATTTTTCAGTGGAGGCGGAAAGAAGTTGACCCATGAGTAACATACCACATTTGACTCCTGAGGAAGTTGAGCCCTCTTACAACAGAATTCTTTAATCCATTGAAAGTTATGGCATGGGGTCTACCAGGGTAGTTTGAAGTGTTCTCTTGCTGTGCGATCCACTCGTACCAATAATCGCCATTTCCATCAAATGTTCCACTTCCGTGGCCATCGATGAGAAGGTTCCGTCCTCCGAGCACGAAAGCAGTGGATTGGTTCTGGAACCCGACGTCGAGCGAGTTATTCAGCCAGTAGTGTATGTCGGTACTCCACTGCGGACGTATGGGTCAATAATTTAGTCAAGAGTGAGGATGGATCTTCGTACCAATAAGTATCCATAGATATCAACATGAACATCATCAAGATCCGTGATGTTCAGAATCGAATTGACATAATATGTTTTGGGCTCAAACAAAACTTTACCGCCGCGGTTGCATTGTTTAAATGCTCGCCTGATTGCCGGGGCGTCATCGGTTTCATTACTTCCGCCGGCCTGAACTACGCAAGTCTTGCGATTATTCGCCCCATTGACGGAAGCGACGAAAAGTGAGCAGTAGAATAACAATAAGCAATTGGTATTAAAACGCATTGTAAATGTAATCAGATTCGAATTTCGTTGAAAACCACCTTTGATTCCACTCCCAGATGAAGACATAAATAACTTTTTCGACCATAGAGTATCGGGTGAAATTGTACCGAACATGAAATATTTTGCACGAATCGGGAAAGAGCAGCGATTTTTCGTTTTAGCCGGCCCGAGCATAGCGCGACGATCTTGAGATTTGATCAAACTATGAAGCGCGCGGGGTATGCATGGTTTAAATCCGGTACGGACCGTTGGCTTTTCTTTCTTGGCGTGGCGAAGGAGATTTGTTGCCAGACCCGTGGTGGAGCAGCATTCGTCATCAGTAAACCCGACTGTCCTGGTTGCTCAGATCCTGTAAAACGGGATACAGGCCACAATTACACGATGCACTGACGGACTGGGATCACTTTATTTTTTACCGTAGCTGGTAATTTGACAAATTGATTCTTCCAGTGGCTTGCTGACGAGGTCCTGAACGAACTTTATGCCAGTTAGTCAATGCTGTCATTCTCATCACCAATTGGGATTCGATTCAGTATGCCTTTTCAATAATAAAGAGGTACTGGTGGAAGCTTGTTGGGACTGCACAGAAACGTGTACACCCAAGATATGTTGTATTGATATTTCCTTTGCCAAGAGAATGTCGGGTGATCATGGGAATTGTAGCGGAGCTCTTAGCCTTATTGGATGAATTATATCAGTGACCCCAATCGGGAGAGACTCGATGGAAATCTAGAAAATGATGTTTCATGATCATATAGCATGGCTCGAGAAACCAGTGCATAGTGTGAGCTACACTCAAACATAAATCATAAAGACTGCGAGACAACAGAGGATGTCGATATAGCCTTCCCAAATATTGTCTGTGAGCAAGCGGTTACAGTTTGCATAAAGTGTTTGATTCAATTTATGAACTGGATAAACAATTCGAAGGACATCTTGCGGGCATGAAATCGCTTCATCTCGCGAGCAGCCCGAGGTAACAAACCAGATCGCCAGTCCACGACTTTAATGTTCTTCATACTCGAAAATTCTTGACAGCTAAATTTTAAAGCTTGGAGAATATACCAATGGAAATTTTGTGCCAGGCATCTTCCGATGGATTACTATTTCTGGACAGAACGTAGAAGATGATACCTAGTTTTTGAAGGAAGGCTGTCCATTGCTTCTGAATCTTGACCTAATACTTAATGCTATCTTCTGGTTCAATCAATACATTCGTCGCGAAATGAAACAAATCAAAACATGGGTAGCTGCAAGGAAGCGGCGCGGTGGCCCTATCATTAACCCCGACCAATCATGCCACTCAGCCCAGTGCTGTTGGTTCCCACGTTTACGAGTGCCTGTTGGTTTTGTTCAGTTCAAGTCAGAAATGGCCACCTCTCTTTCTTTTCTTTCTCCTTTTTTCAAACCCCGCAATCCCCCCGCTAAAATGACTACCATGAGTGACTTTTCTCTTGACTCCGAGATCACGAACCAGATTGGCCATGATCAAGGAGCCCTGCTCGACTCAATCGACAAACTTCGCCACCTCGGTGTCGGAAGATTGGTTGATCTCCCCCAAATTGTTGTTGTAGGCGACCAATCTTCGGGGAAAAGTTCAGTCCTGGAAGCAATATCGCGAATCCGCTTTCCCATCAAGAGCGAAGTCTGTACACAATTTGCCACTGAGCTGGTTTTACGCAAAAAGCTGCACGAAGAAATTTCTGTCATTGTCATCAACCATGAAGGCGGTCAATCCTTCAAGAAATCGCGTACGGGCAAAGGTGATCTCTCCGAACTCATCGAGGAAGCACGCGAACGCATTGGGAAAGGCCCTGGCTGTTATTCGGAGGACACGCTCCGCATCGAAATTTCCGGCCCAACTCTGGAACCTGTTACCCTTGTGGACCTGCCCGGCTTTTACCATGCTCCTACGCCAGAGCAGCCTATAGAAGGCATTGCCGCCGTCGAACGAATTGCAGAAAGGTACATGAAGCAAAAAAATACAATTATCCTCGCTGTCATTTCCGCAAAAAGCGAAATTGTCAGTCAAACTGTACTCAAACAATTGCTATTCCATGATGCGTCCAGAGACCGCACAATGGGCATTCTCACGAAGCCGGACACGCTCGCTTCCGGTGAAAATAAAGATAAATACGTTCGACTCGCAACCAATCGTGACGGGTTGTACGTCTTAAAACACGGATGGCACATTCTTCGAAACAGGACGAGCGAGGAAAATGACGAGGAAAACGGTGGCGCTTCTCGAACGACAGACAAGCAAAGGGATGAAAAAGAAGCACAATTCTTTAGTTCTGGAGTTTGGAACGACCTTCCATCAGACATAAAGGGCGTAGACTCTCTGAGGGACAAGCTGAGCCAAGTACTCACGAAGCACATTCATCTCAGCTTACCGACTGTGTCCCAAGAGATTGAGAAACAGTTAGAAGCTAAAAACGCAAGGCTTCACGAGTTGGGAACGGCAAGATTGGAGCCGATACAGATGAGACAATACTTGTTCGGGATTGCGGAACGCCTTCGCGCTGTCACAGAAGGCGGGATTAGAGGCCGGTATGAGTTGAAATTTTTCGACAAGTCGCAACCGGAGGCTATGAGTGGCGCATACAGCCACAGCGATCCACGAAAGCTCCGCGCCATCATCAGAAATCTGAATCAAGCATTCTACATTACAATGTCTACTCAAGGTTCGAATTTTGAAGTGGTCAAGGATGGCTCTGTGATCATCGGAACCCCTCCCGCTCAAATAGAGGAGCCCTTGAGAAGGTGGGTAGAGAAATTCGCGGCAGAATCCCCAGAGCAGGTTCCTTGGGAAGAGCTGAGGACCAGGCTTGAACTACAAGCATCAACAGATCGAGGAACAGAGTTTCCAGGTTCTCCCAACGATAAGCTCGCTCTCGATCTCTTTCGTGAGCAGTCACGGAAGTGGCGTTCTATTGCCGATACGTACATTCAGCTAGCTATTAATGCGGCGCAAATGTTTGTCGAACTTGCCTTGAAACATATAACAATGTCCGATGAACGAACTTACGAAGCAATCCTTAAGGAATGCGTGGATCCTTTTTTTGAAGAACGAGCACGTGGGCTCGAGGAAAAGCTCGATGAGCTGCTCAGGCATTACGAATCAGGAGATCCCATATGCTTGGAAGAGGAATTCCAGCGATCTCTATCCCTTCAGACCAAACGCCAGCTAGGAAATTGGGTAAATAAATTCGTATTACCAAACATATCAGAACCTCTCCCCGCCCAGGGCTTCTCTCGAATGATAACAACAAATCTGATTTCTAGAGCTATCGAGGGGGCACCAGACAGCGAAATTAATTTATTTGGACTAGAGCGAATGCTTGAAATCATGAATACCTACTAAAAGGTTTGTTAATCATGCAGCATCAAACTGAAAGATACTAACCAGTGAGATAGATGTGCCTCAGAACTTTCACCGATAATGTCGTCATTTTGGGGGTAGAAAACTGCCTGGTTTCAAAAATGTCGTCCATACTGGAAACCGTGTCGATCATTTCGATGGATGAAGAGAAAATAAAGAGGCTGGCCTCCGAAAGCCCAAATATAGCAAATGAAAGGAAGATGCTGATAAAAGAGAAAAAAGCTCTTGAGTCTGGCTTGAAAATATGTCAGACATATCAGCCGCGGAAACCACGAGGTGGGCTTTACTCCAGATGATCCAATCCTTCTTGCTAATCCATCACGGCAGCACGACTTGCAATCATCGAGCTCCCCGAGAACAGCATGGTACCAAAGAAACCAGCGAGAGATGATAATTCTCAACGAGACAAGGAAGCTGTGATTTCTGAAGCACCGCCAAACACGACTAAAGCTGACTCCAACTCCTCTACCGGTTCAGTCACACCTTCAACACCTGCCGCCCAAGCCAACCTTTCGGAGAAAATAACAACCACGCCGAGTAGCCTTTTCTCCTCAAGCCTTGGAACGGAAAAAGCACTGCCAAACACGTGCACGGCTCAGTCCAACAACACTACCGGTTCAGCCACACCCTCGGCAGCTGCCACCCAAGCTGGTCCTTCGGAGAAAATAGCAGCCGCGCCAAATAACGTCTTCGGTTCAGGCTTTGGAACGGGAAAAGCACCTCCCATCTCGACTACCCCTCAAAATAACAATGTCTTCGAGTTTCAGCCGGGTACTCGAAGCATTCAACGAAATGCTTCATCGAAGGCCCAATATAGTGGCGGATATGTTTTATCAACGGCGACAGGAAATGGCGGCCGAGTGTGTAGTAGCTCAGCCAACAATTCTGGTTTTGGAAATCCTGCCTCTACATCGCGTTCCTAGAATCACCGGGGAATTTCGTCATAGAGGGTTCGCACCATCACGTGAAAAAGCAATATAATTGATACTTTTTGGGGTGGAATAAGTGTAGACTGGTTCCGGAAAATTAATTTAGCGGGTTGTGAGTGGGATGTGGGGAGCCCAACACGACGATCGGCAGAATAAGGCAATGAATTCTTCAGTATAATGGCAGTTCCTCAGGGTGCAACCCAATACATCACACCGCTGGTTCCGGCTCGAGTGACAACTCACGGCACTTAAGGATTCAAGTCCTTCTCGTTCATATCGAGATTCGTTTCTCGATGTTTATTCGTTTTGACTTGTATTTTATTTCATTCTCGATGCTTTTTATTACCTTACTCTGTGATAATATCTGTTACCTGAAGCAATCTCTGAGTACATCGGAATAAGCCCTTTGATCATTCGACACGCTATAAAACACTTTGCTTCAACATGTTAACCAGAATAACACCAATAGCCCCCGCCATTGCAATCCATGAGAGAATCACTGTTCCTGCAGTCACTATTTGTAGCCTTTAGTGGTTTGACAGCCCCTTCGCTCAGCTGGCCAGCCTGGTTCTTTCGAGGGAATAGGATATTTGGGAGAGGGTTTTCCGAGAATTCACACAACGGCCCCCAATCATCCCCCATTTTATAAATCAGAAGCTGTGTTGGCGGCACCATTTCCTCAATCTTGTCACGGTGTCGGTCGTAGGCACTTTGGACATTTTGACGCGCCGCATTGACATCCTTTGACTCAAAAAATCCCAGCAAGATGTTTCTCACTTTTGAAATCGTTGATAAGCCGACGAGTGGGTGTACAATATTGCTTATCATGTCTGATCGGGTGCCCCACAGCGTGTTGAAGACAATCTTTTCGAAGCTTCACACGCATTTGCGTCGAAATCTCGCTTGGCCAGCATCATTCTACCGTTCTATTTCATCTACGCAAAACTAAAGAGAAGCCTGACCAAAGTATTCATGCAAATAAATAACTAATAATATACGGATTACTAACGCTATTCGCTCGCTTCTGTTTTGTACACGGTGTCTTGAACTCTTCCAAGGGAGATGTGCATTCCATCTCATCACTCGGCCTGGGTGGGTTTGCGCGAGCCGGACGCGTAACAACCACACCCAACATATGGGCACGAGCAACCGCAACCATAGACTTCCCGGGTTGATCAGAAATTCAATCGTGGTGAAATAGGATACAGATGAATACAAATATTTGAATTTAGAGTGATTTGGGCTTTGAATGGTGGTATCGTTGTGCGATGCAGTTGCACGACTTGGATACGCCAGCGACGCGGAGACGAAAGGAGACAGGCCTGAATTTCCAACCAAGTTGGCTACCCTGAAGCTCGACACGTACAAAATCTACGAGACCGACTATCTTTCTCGTTAGTAAATAACTTATTGATAGTAATTAGCAGGTTTTATTCGTGTACTATTTGTATTTTACAAGCATGCATTGCATTATTGGAAGAAAGCTGAGCGCCGCCAATTATTTCCCTGCGGTATCGATCTCTGTTAGCTGACCTCGGCAGAATGGATTATTTGGGATTTGCAAGTATTCACCACTTTGAGCCAGCGCACTTCGAGGAATTATGAAAAGAGTGCAGATTTAAAGATGAAATTGCTTGCAGACTAATGACAAATCATAAGAAACATCCAAAACAGCCAATGCAGTGTTGGACTCCTGTAACCCTTCCACAGGTATAGCGTAATCGCCCCCTTGTATCCCATCGCTTGTGACATAGGAAATGACAGATGAGAGGAGTTTTTTTTCTTTTTTTTTTTTTTCCAATTCCACTTTGTCTGTGATTAACCCCAAGCCCATTGAATTTTAACTCACTACTAAAACAAAAGAAAAAAAAGTCACAGCTTGTGTTTGGTGTTTTAGCCCATAAGAATGGTTTGGCATAAGCTTGAATGAGTCTCTGTTTTTGTGTACGTCGGATCTGGCAGCCGGAGCGCAAGATTGAGAATTCTTTCTTCGCATCTTATTCCTATCCAAGCAAGGCAGCTATGCTGAGCCGCGATTCGCTTGCCGTTTTAGAACCAGTTTCGTTCCCGGCTTCAGCTTCACGGTCAACATACGTCCATGGAATGCAATCATCGGTCGATTCTCACGTGTGTGCATACTGCTGCTAGTACACTCTCCGGGCGCTGCTGCACTTTGTGGCTGCTCCTGTTGCCCAAGGGCATCTATCATTCTTAGCAAATGTGGACCCAGCTACGGCAAATTTGGATTGTGATTACCCTCCCCATCACCCTGGATGCTCCTGTTGGCGCAAGCACTTCCCTGTCTGTCAGGCCGTGGCGGTGGTGATTGACTTTGAGCGGGATCCTCTGTTGACAGTGGTGAGCCGGGGCCAGAAGAAGAAGCATGCCTGATGACGGGAAAACTTACGCGTGGGAGAAACACCCGCTGCCTCTTGGGCGCTTGCAACAAGCTGGACCCGGCGCTTGAGGTAGCTTTTGACGGAGGAGTAGTTTCGAATCAGGCCGGGGGCCACGTTGGGAAAGTCGAGGATGGACAAGTCCTCGGCCCTGACCCAGCCGGCCTTGCTTACCTCTGGAAACAGGCCGTGCCTTTTATCCTGGAAGTACAAGGCAGGGAACTGGCGTTTCGAAATCAGGGGTCCATCATCCTCGTAGCCCGCGGCCCAGCTGCAGGCTTGAGTGGACTCGTCGTAGACGAGACAGTCGGGCATATCCTCTGTCAACTCGTGGGTCGCGAGGGTCCCCTCAACGCCGACCTGGTGGAGGTTTTTGAAAGGGAGGATCAGAACGGGCACGCTGATCCTCTCGCATCTCCAAAAGGCTTCGTAGATATTGCCCGGCATCGGTTGGGTGATGGGCTCAGAAGACTTGTGGTGGTTACGGCCGGTTCTATTGACGGGCCTGCCTGTGCCCAGCCGCATCGACGTCTTTGGGTAGTTGTCCCATATGGCAGTGTCGTCCGCAACCGTGCTGGGGGGTGCGGTGCTTGAGCTTGGGGTAGCAGAACCCGGGGTGGATGAATCAGTGCCGATCAGCTCGTTATTCTTCTTTGCTGACATCCGGTCACAGCCAAGAATTTCGATGCCGAATTGCCTGACGGCATCTGGTCGGTTGCCGGAACTGTAGTTATGTCCCTTGCTATTCAGATGGCTTGCAGCCTCTCTGAGAGGGTCATTGTTGAAGTTCTTGTTGTGCTTGGGGCATCTAAGGATGTACCAAGACCCGTCTTTTTTCTTCGGATATTGAACTATCTTGTGTTTCACGACAGCTTTGCCATCTTGGAACACTTCGTCAAACGTCATGGTCGACTGTATTTCTGAGGCATTCGTTCGTTGACGTTTGGGTTGCGCTTGCGCATCTGGTTCGGCCGGTTGCTTCCGTTTTTGCTATTTGATGATTAGACATTTCGTTGAATTGATTGGTAGAATCAGAACTTGCGATATTGAGGTTGTCTTGTTCGGGTTGAGGAGTGGGTTCGCGGCTCTCCTCAACCGACGAGTCGTCGATCTCGATCGGGGTGTTTGCAGAAGCTCCAATGGAGGTTTGACAGGCATCTGCACCAGTCTCTGGTACGTTTGTATTTGAAGTGTTGCTAGATTGCGAGGCAGCACGCGATGGGCTGGGCAGCTGCGTGGCCATTTTCAGCCGTTGTTCTTTCATATATTCCTCCACCCGGTCCGTTCCTATCGCCGAAATGAATTTACCGATAAAGCGTCTGATCATTTCAACCTGTTTCCGTAGATATTCTTTATGTGATGTGTGCTCGTTTTCCTTGAACGCTTCTTTTAGGTCCTCCAGTCTGTTATTAGCCTGCGAAAATACGACTTTCTTCACGACCTTTCCCTGTTCAACGCTGCTATTCTTCCAATATTTGCTTTCGAACTCTGCGAACACAGTATTGACTTCTATTTCGTGCAGTTCAGTGGGGGACTTGAGAGCTTCTGCTTCTATTTTGGTATCCGCGACAATCTTTTCCACGTCATTCATCAGCTGCAGAGAGAATGAGATCGAGTCAGACTCCATTGGGATGGACATGATCGCATGCGAATCAGCGCACTGAGTTCAAGTAGGAGCTTGATTGTAGAAAATGGTATCACCACGTCAAAGACGACCGAAAAACTAGTGTTGGGTGTGTCTTATCACCGTTTGAGTTCTAGATACTGGGAACAGTGGAAACCACCCCAAAACTTTGTCTACTTGGGCGGTGACGGAGTACCTATCTTTGTTCCTCGTTCTTCCACGGCTTTCTGCCGTTTCCTTTTTCTCCCAGGTATGTGGGTAGCCGCTTTTTGGTGGTTGCCAGTCTACTTGCCCACCTCTATTGCACTTTGCTTGGAGGTTGGCCACAGTAATTGGCCACATAGATGGACCCCTCCCGCATTTGAACCAATGTGTCGGGTTTCGCGAAAAGCCTTCGTCTCTTGGTGAGGTTTTGGGCGACTGGGACGAGCGGCTGGCCATCGTTTATGCCAGAAAAAAACACTCCTGCATGACTAGGATCTAGCCCCGTTGGAAACCTGCTGATACCCATCTTACTGCGGACCTCTGAGACATGATACTGTGACAAGTAAAAAAAAAAGACTGATGACCCCGCTTCCTTGCACCAATTGACAACAACGAGGCTTTGAAACAGCTGCAAAAATGGGCTTAGCGGAATGCTCCAGTGCATCGTCGAGCATCGGTCAAAAGTTAACCCCCATGCTCTGTGGCCGGCACACCAGGCAGTGTTGCATGCCCCCCATGGAATTGATGGACTAGAACGCACCCAAATTGCCAAGACGCGTCGAGTTGCCGAGTTGCCAAGCAACAATGACGCTGAGTACGACGCCCCTCCTGCGACCGCGGGCTTAGTCGCCCACTCACGGCGAACCTATTTATCACAGAGTCTGGTTGGCAATTAGTATTTGTTTGATAAATGAAAATTGAGTGCGTAAATGACTGTAGTGGTATTTTTTACACATGAAAGTCGAGACCCCTTGACATCCACACCCCCTCCATCCCTTCCTCCCCTAGCCCACCGCAATGCAATGCTCTGGTGTTCTCTCGAGAGAACAATAACTGGGTCCCAGCTCTGGCCGGCTCTGGCCCGCGGACCGGCCGCGGGTGTCTGCACAACATGCACCCTCTCACAGAGTCTAACGGATTAGTTGGGTCTCAACAACGCCGAGACAGCACGCCGCGTGGCCTCCTTGTGCCTAAACAGTGCGAACAAATGGTATCGTCGTCAATAATCGCTTTTCTGCTTTTTAGTAGAAACATTTTATTGTAGAGGTAGGTCGTTTTAGAGTAAGGAAATCGCTACGGCGAGGCTGAAAATGATGGTTGTCATTGTAATCATGGCAGAAGGAGCAGCCCCGGCGGCAACTTGTTCTGAGCCTGTATTCGTATTTTTTTCGCTGCTTTCGCTGCCTTCACTAGCTTCGCTGGCTTCGCTGACGGTGTTGGCTGTGCTTGCTGTGTTAGCTGTGTTAGCTTCATTGCCGGTACCGGGAACGCTGCCTGCAGTGTTAGTGTCAGTTCCAGGGGCCGCACTATCTCCATGAGAACCAGGGGCAGTATGGCCCTGCGGTGCTGCGGGTGCATTGGTGACTCCAGAGAGTGTAGAACCTCCGAGAACTCCGGGACCCTTGCTGTTGGCATTCACCCAGTGTCCATTCCCTCCACTGTCACTGGCAGCGGGGTGATCGCCGCTAGGGTATGCGAGATCCGGGTTTGCTCCGACTATTAGGCTCGGTTTTGGCGCTAAACCCTGTTCAGGTCGGTACGAGGACTTTGCAGTGTCTTCGGGCTTGTATCTTATACCCCCGACGCAGTCGCATGCTTCGGGCTCGACGGCAGGGTACTCCTTGCAATGGTTTCCGTAGCACTTCTCGGGCTTGTAGAAGATTCCGCCAGCACATCGACCACTGTTACACTGCACTGGTGTCCAACAGTCGCCATCCTTTACGAATACAACCTGTCCAGCACAAACCTCTCCGGGCACTGGTTTGAGTATGATTGTGATGGTGTGGCAAACACCGGAAATGCAAACCACGTTGCTTGCCTCGCCCGCTGCACCTGTACTGGTGGTGGTGGTGGTGGTGATGGTGGCGCCAGGATTTCCCGTGGGTGTGGTCATGGTCGTGGCCATGGTCGCGGGCAAGGGCTGGCTGATCACATCATTGTTAACGTAGAGAGTCAATAGGATGTCGCTTGGGACACTCTGGCGAGCATTCAGTCGCAACCGACCACCGCACATCTGCGTCTTCTTGCCCGGGCATGGGTGGTCGCACTGATCCAGCCCCACGCGCCTCATGCTGGCTCCAATCGTCGTTCCGCAGTAGCAGTCACTAGTGGAGTTGGTCAGCGCAATTCCTTGATCCGGGTCATTGGAGTGCACACCTTTCGAATACACCCGCATATTTAGTGCCCTTGCACATGCTGAGACACCGGTCAATACTCATACTGGGGCTGGATTCGACCAGCTTGAAGGATGGGTAGCCATCTGCAGAAGCAAAGCATCCAAGAAACTCAAAGCCTGCCAAGGTTAGTGGGAACGGTCCATCTGTGGGTGTGGAAGTGCTGGTTGCCGATCGAGTGACTGAGGCAAAGGTGCTGTCGGCCCGAGCAGGCGTCGCTTCCTCTGTTGGAGTCGACTCAGCAGCATTGGATAACACGGCACCCCAGGTGTAATGAGACGAAGTGGGAGAGTGATGATCACCGCTTTCTTGCGAGTGGTGGGGGGTTTTGGTTTGGTGACCTTCGTCAGTTTCATGAGCCTCAGTAGTGTGGTGAGTCTCATCAGGGTATCGACTGCTACTATTGGGATCATGGCCCTCATCGGATTGATGGTTCTCTTGGAGGTATTGGGTATCATCAGAGTCTGTGGGGGCGGGAGTCGGGGTGGGCTCGGGAATCACGGTGGAATCAAGGGTCATGGTAGGATCAAAAGTTCCGGTATAATCAGGGGTCGCGGTAGAATCGAGGGTGGCTGTAGAATCGGGAGTCGCGGTAGAATCGAGGGTCGCAGTAGAATCATGGCTTGCTGTGGGATCAAGGGTCCCGGTGGTTGTATCGGTATCGCCGGGGTTGGGCGGTGGCACTTGGTAATCGGTCCCATAACCAGGGCCAGTGCTGGTAAGAAAAAAGCCGTCGTCAATCTCGAAGTCAATTCCAACGATCAGGAACTCCGACGGCGTCTGGCCACAAAGCTGCGTCACCACCGCCAGTTGACTTCCCCCTCCCTGCGGGACCGTGAAGATGTCATAATTCAATGTAAACAGGTCGCCTTGTGCGGCATTTACTGAGCTGTTGTAAATCACACCATCGCCGACGGCAATTTGCAGTTGACAATCCTCGGTCGGGCCTTGAGTTGGGCTGCCGTTACCGGTCCCGCCGGTGTTGGCGCTGCTCGCCGTAGGTGCTGTGGCAGCAGTACTTAAAAAGGTACCTCCTGGTGCAGAGACTTGCACTGTCACAAGAGTCGTTATGGAGCTGCCAGGCGTCGCGCTGCTGGGGTATACAGCTGCGACAGCAAAGCTGGCGTTGCCGTTTTGGGGTGCGTACATTCGCCTGCCGTGCAGCGTTAGCGATTCGAATCCAAGACAAACCTGTGATTTTGAACATCCAACTCACACTACAGGTTGGCCTTGACCCGATTTAAAAGGCTCCGCATTATGAAATTGGGTGGCACCAGCTAAGTTGAGCTGCGAATCAGTGGCAGGATCGGTTTGGGCGGCGACAAAAGTAGACCAAAAAGCCGCTCCAGCAAGCGCGCTTTTTATGGGCCCCATCCTGGAGTCGTCGAATTAAATGAGTGTACTAGGGTGAGGATTTTGTGAATTCAGGTTAATCTAAAGGAGTGACGAGACAGTGAGATGAGAGAGTGGATAAGGAAGATGCCGACAGCAGTGAAGAGGCTGTCGTTATATAACGAGGAAGACCAGTCGTCATTGTCCAATTCGGGAATGCAGCTTAAGCTGAGCACAGGGACTCAAACAGTAACGGTTAGCGATTACCGTCGCGGAAACCGTAACCGCAACTTCAACGCGTAGCATTCCAGTCCTCAGGGACTTGTATCGCATGATGTCTTGGAACACGTGCGGAACTCTGCGTTCCAGATACCTTGGAAACGCGATGATCTCTTCCTTCTCAGCCCTTTTGCTTAATTGGTTGACCGGGGAGTCGTGTCTGCTGCTTCCTGTCGCCGTGACATGTTGGCGCAGAGACGCCCAGGTGGGCAACGAACATCGAACAATCGCGACTGGGATGCCAGTCTTCTGGAATAATTTTTACTACATTCATCTTTGTAGATCGTATTGACAATCTTGGCAGCCGTTGAACTCTTCAACGCTCCTGTGGACGATGGAGCCGGCGATGCTCATCCCCATGGTCATGGCTGGAGGTTTTACAGTTAAAGTGCTCCCAGCCACCCCTTTTTGCTTCCCGGTTCTGTGTAGGGCTCTGACGCAGGAAGAAGCCACCATGCCTGATGTAGCAGCCCCTTTTGGTGTTTCTCCAGCTTCCATTGTGCTCAGGTATGTGCGTCCTGTCTCTGAGCAGATCCGCACGGGCGTCAGGGCGTAGACTCAAGATTCAACATGGCAGCAGTATTCAACCTTTGTTTTTTCTAACTTGTTCTTGAATAGTACATCGGATTTAAGCTTATATTCTAGTTGTCCCATATATTCCAGCTAGTTCATGTCGTGGTTGGCGAGTCCACCAGAAGGCGTCGGTCCTCTCTGGCCATAAACTAGCGTCAATCCTAGTGGTCAAAAGGGGCATCAGGTGTCCAAGCTCTCCCCTGGAAAAATTGAATGCCTGGCACTAAATTGGAATGACATGTTTCCACTCCAGAGGGTCGATTTGCTAGGGAGATAAATGGTGTCTTGGACTTAAAGATGTAATGTCTCATAGCTGAGGCAATGGTAAACTTTTACCCCGCCACGCTAGAGAAATGGAAATATGAGACACACTTAATGACTAGACAACGATCAAGAAAGGGGGGCGCTTTGGATTTGTGGGCTGGTCTCGGTGCGCGGTTCAATCCATGGCCATCCACCGTGGTCACCGAGACAGATATTGCCATGGCAAATTTCGTGGGGAAATACAATGGATAGCATTTCTGGATATCCTGTAACGTAACTGCACACTGCAACTATGCATTTGAGGCCCTCCCATTTCTATAAGTAGCCTTAACTTTCATCCTTTGGAGGAACAAAAACTCAGGAGCTTCCGTGACGGACATTTACACTTCTGCGTCTTTATAAATTATAAAGTCGCTGGTATCCCAACTTCCTTGATACTATGACTGGGGTGCTAAATTGTCCGGATATCCTTGCGCTGTGTGGAATCTGGGAGACCAGGCGCTTCATTCCCTGGCTTGCGCTCTCATCGGAGTATGTTGTTCAATAAGAGTAGTGCTTGTACAAGCATAGGAATCAAATTGATTGTATAAGCCAGTAAGGTATTCATGAAATTAGTTGACCTGGCTCTGGTCTACCAGAAACCCTTGATATGTATACTGCATCACTATGATCTAATTCCTCTCTTGGTCAAATTCTTGAGGTTATTTCTATAGATTCTCTCAATCGTATATCTGTTTGGTATGATTGTCATGATGTATTGTATGACTAGCACAACGAAATTTCGTATATCTTTCTATCTATTTGAAAGATAATGTCGAGCAGATTATGGAATCAGTCTATTAACAACAAAGAATAAACCGCACAGCAAAATCCAATAGAACAGAATATGAGGAAATTTAAGATGATCCAAAAGAACCATCTACCATAACATACAGGAAAGAGTGATCTGATATTTCACTTCGGGGTTCCTTAATCGTGAATCAGGATTCAGCTCACGTTCAAGGGCGCGGCTATAATTGGATCTAGATGTGTGAATAATCGACGTCAGTTAATATTCTATCTTGTGGCTGCTAGAAGCATCATTGAACCAACATAAGCCAATATCAACTTACCTGTCTCGAAAGGAAGTTTGTTCAATGGTCAGGCTTGGCTTTCTTACAACTTCCACACACTTGGTGCATGCAGCTGCCTCCAGAACACATGGTGTACCTATTTCTCGAATGTTTACAAACATGACATTTCCAATGGCCACCAAACCAACTGACGTAACAGGTTCTCGAGTCCCTGTAAATTTCGTCAGATGGGACCGTGGTCGCTGCGATGGGCTTAGAACAATGATTCTGGCAACCGGTAACGGGGTTCCAGGGTGCGTCTTCGCAGTAATTAATTCCTCTTATGTATTTTGAATGACCAGGCTGGTGCGCTTTCTTCACTGAAGTGCACATTGCCACGGTTCGTGAAATCTGAAAAGGGGATTTGGTTATAAGATTTCCAAATTCACGTAGTGAGGGTCTGAGGATGCTGTCTTTTCTTTTTCTGTCAAAAATGTTTCAAAAAACTGTCTCTTTATAATGCGCTATCTCTATTCATGCGGAAAATGATCGCCGTACTTTGACTTTGAAATGGTGTTGGTCACCATCACCGATGATGATCGTTCCAACAACAAATGTTAGTTTCGACTGCAACACATGTTGGTGCACAATTGTTGGGTTAGGCACCAGTCATATTTCAATCATACCAGTCGAAGAGCGGTATAACTAAATTTGGGTACATAGACAAGTCAGATGGAGCATTTTAGGCCCAAAGGCAATGACAGCACCATCTTGGTCAACCAACACATATTACATAATTGGCAAAAGCCACACCGCTCCTCTCCTTTAAAAATAATTAGACAGCCCTCCCTCCTGTTGAACACCTTGCCATTTTTTTCACAAACATCTCTCTGTTATTCATCACATACAAACCGACCGAAATTTTAATCGCCAATAGTTGGCCAAGGCAAGGTAAGCCACGCGCATATCGGTTGAAATTTCAGGGTTGACACGTGATTTCCCGTGTGCAGATGGACACAGCATATACCCAAGAAGGAGCCGCTCCCACTTTCCCTTCATACTGTTTGCTAGAGATATACGTGGGAACTGCTTTCATCAGATACGTGTTCATGTTCAACAATGTCCGGTTTTGCATGAATATTGCCGCGAACGATCTAAAGGGCAAAGGCAACCTATTTGACGAATTCAACTTCTTCAAAGATGACCTTGACGACCATGGCAATGAAATGGACAAATTTGAGGACTGGGTCTTGAATCCGCTCACTGACCTTCTCCTCAAACTGGCTCCCATTCAGCAACCCGAAAATAGCAAGCCTCAAACCCTGCTTGACTTCTTCTCTCCTCCAACATTTGCTTTCAAGCTTAACAATAAGGATGGCAACATTCATCCTGTTCCAGACAAACACCGTCCTGAACCCCACGGCGAAGCAGTTTCGAAAGTACCAATCATTGATACTTTGGATCCCAGAGAACCAACTAGAGGTCTTCTTCGCTCTTCTTTAGCACCTGTTCCTAAAATCTCAGCCTCTCAGATCAAGCTTATGAATGATATATTAACTGATTATCCACGAAAGGTTCAGAAACTTGGATCAAATGATCTGCTTTGGTTCAAACCTACTTTTCATGGTGGAAGTTATCATAGAGAGATGAGCCTTCTATCTCAGATTGGTTCCAGCGGGAAATTCAATACGCACTTCCGAACTTCTAAGCTTGTTGGGTTGGCATTTTTAGATGACAGTAATACTTGCTTCATGGGATTTCTTTTGGAATATATTGAGGGAAGTACTCTAGGCTCCCGGAGCGACAACTCGTCAAAAGATTTAAGGATCAAGTGGATCAACCAAATTGAAGCGACGATGCAACAATTGCATCAACTTGGTCTTGTTTGGGGAGATGTTAAACCGGACAATGTTATGATCAATTCGAACGACGATGCAATTTTGGTGGATTTTGGTGGAGGCTGTTCTCCTCCGTTTGTGCCACGAGAATTAATGAATACCCTCCAAGGGGATCTGGTAGGCTTCGATAATATAAAGAATACAGTTCTCGGATAACATGTTCCTATCCTGTACCAATAGTAACAGTTTCAACATTAACTGGAGCGAGCGCATAATTATAATTCGAGAGAAAAACACGCAATTTTATGGTATACGTATCAAATGGTGATTGATTACAAGAGAAAATGCAGACCGTCCCATTGCTATATATCTTCTGCAAAAGAAAATGGACGAGAGGATGACAAGCGGTCCATGAAGAATATGTACAGTAGAATCATTCAATCCACAAATCCAGCGATACCAGCCCGAATTAGAAGGCGCGACAGGTGATCAGTTCTCTACAAACACTGCCAGTAGTAGTCATTCTGCTTCGTACACGTGTACGGACTCTCGCACACCGTCGGTCCTGGCCAGCTGATACCACCGCACTGTTGATAATGAGCGGCTGTTTCCGTCGTGGTCGGACTTGCGGATGTGGTTGATGACACCCTGCTGGTCTGCGTTGTGGTAGTTGACACAGCCGCTCTAGATGTTGACGAGGTTGAAGAACTACCACCGCCAGAGCTGCCGCCAGAGATTGATACTTGGCCATAGAAGGCGCCACGCCCGTTGGTTCCAACAAACACATAGTTGGCTTCATTGCCGCTTCCGGCTACACGACCACTGTCAACAGCGCCGAAAGTCTGGCTGTCGCCTTGGATGTCGGTCCAGGAGGATCCGCCGTCGGCGCTGCCGTACAGCCTCTTTCCGTTTGTCCCGGTGCCGAATGCATACAAATTCCAAGACGATGAACCTTTACCTAGAGATATACGATGGGTGTCGGTCAAGGCAGATGATACCTTGGTGAAGCTTGACCCATAGTTGGTGCTGTGAAAGATACCGACATCTGTGGACACGTAGAGCTCGCCGGCGGTCGTCGGGTGAGCTTCGATGTCGCGGATAGCGCTAGCTCCGCTAAGTGTACCGCCCTTTGAGAAGCTCGAGGCTGTATCTGAAGAGACATAAAATGATGCGTCGGAGCCAGCATAAAAGTACTTGTTGTCGCGCTTGTCGGACGCAATGACGGCGCTGGATGGAAGGCTGGACACGGCTGAGAATGAAGCGCTGTTGGAGGATCGAACAACGCCCGAAGACGAAGTGGACCAGAGAATGGTATCCGCATCAGCAGAGTAAGCAACCTGGCCGCCGTACTTGGATGTGTCTGTGGCGTAGTTGATGTACCAAGACGAACCTCCATTGCTCGACATGGCTACCATGTAATTGCCGGCTTCGTTGCCCACACGCACAACATTGCTTACCTTGTTGCCTGCGTAATCCACGCTGCTCGACGTAGTCCAAAGAGGGGTATCCCAGGCCGAGCTTGGTGGTGTTCCCAAATTAGATTGAGCTTTGAAAGTGAAGCCACATTCATCGCCGACAGCAGCAAGGAGCTCAGTGCCGCCTGGAACAGACTTGACTTCTTGGACCGAGTATTCTTCAATTCCATCTGCAATTGACTTGGTGGTGACCTTGGATGAAGTGCCCCAGTTGCTCAAGTCGTGGCCACCGTAGATTGTCAGCCCTGTTCCGTACAGCCAGTGATCGCTGTCGTGGGGATCAATTTCGAGACTCTCAATCATCCAGCCCAGCCATTTCGAATCCGTGTCAAGAAAGTCCGTCTTGATCCACGGAGCCAGCGACACATCCATGGTGTGGTAGCGGTCCATTGCCCCGCTGGATCCCCATTCCCAGATTGGTTTCCAGGATGCGCCAGAGTCGGTGGAGCGGAAAAGCTGGGCATCGGGCCACCAAGAGTTCAAGCTGGCGACAACCAAAGTGCCAGCGTTTTGCATATCCACGCCCAGTCCGCCAAATCCAAAGTACAAGGAGCTACCGGATACTGGTGTGATGTTTGTCCACTTGCTTGACGCAATGTCATACCGGTAGACAGCGCCCTGAGTTCCATCATAAGGACCAGTGCCGTCCGAGTACGTCAGGTACAAAGCCTTTTCCTCGGGCTGCAGGACACCCTTGTGCGGAAAGAATGTGCCAGGTTGACCAGAAACAGCTTTCCATGTCGAGCCGGCATCCTCGGAAACGTACACCGAGGCAGTGGTGTTGTCGGCGGTCCCGACAAAAATTCGAGAAGTCGCACCACTGGTCGTGCCCGAGGTTGAATCAAACGTGACAAAGGTGAGGCCTTGGATATCGCTGTTGTAGCCGTACTGGTCGTTTGGATCTGGCGCATACGTCCCGACACCCGTGAATGCGGATACCTTTTGGAAGCTCTGGCCGCCATTGGTGCTCTTCCACAGGCCGTTGCCGCTTCTGGCACCGAAGTAGACAATGTTGGAATTTTGGGGATCGACTGCAAGTCGCTCGCCCGTTCCCCTGCCCGGCATGTTACCACCTACTTTGAAAGAGAGAGTTGTAAAGGTCCACGAGGCACCTCGGTTTGTACTCTTCATAATAGCCCCATTACTAGGGTCCCAGCTATTGGTGTACATTCCAACAGCTGCGAAGATAATATCTGGATTCTGCGGGTCAAGCGCAAGCGCGTCAATCCCCCAGTTGTGCCTAGCGCCCAAGTCAGGAAATTGAAGGACTGGCCACGATGAAGTTTGTACCATACCAATTATCACTATCTGCGATGCCATCCGTGATTGCGGTCCATGAGTCGTCGCTGTTTAGCTTGTAGATGCCGCCAATATCAGTTCTGGCATAGGCCAGACCCTTCTCCGTTGGATGAAAGACAATACCGGAGACAAAGCCGCCACCGCCACCGATTCGAACATTTTTCCAGCTGGTCGCCGCCAACGCGGGTGCCAGGAAGGCAGCAAGAAGACCAAGAAGCTTCATAGTCACTATGATGGAGCTATCGAACACTGCGAATGCTGTTTTCCCTATCTTCAACTCGCTGTAACCTCGCAATGTTTTATACCAGTCTCGACTATCTGTTTCCCAAACTTTGTCGGATACATCTGGCAAGCCGCATGGCACCAGGCTAATTGCAACATTTATTGGTTCAGTTTCCCCGCCAATCATTTCACTTCCGCATGGTCATTTGGGGCGCAGAGTGTGGAAGAGTCGGAAGACAATGGCCCACTCAAGCGAATGGAACATCAGTCTCCGAGAGCTTGGCTTGGCAAGGCCCCAGATGGCGGGCCGCAAAGTGAAATGTGAACCGATGCGGGGAACCACGCCCTTTGAAGGCTTCATCTCGGTTCCGGAGTCAGGGCCGCAAACCCGGGGCTTGTGACCGGCGATGAGCCGATATTCCATTTTGACTTTTGACAGAGCCCCCGGTCGATTCTACATGTGCGCAAATGTCTAGGTTGGAAAATGGTCAAATTTGGTGTGGGTTTGCGCAACATGCGGAATTTGGGATTATTTTTATGATATGGCAGTAACACCTACTACTACTTGGTCAGGAGGAAACAAATCTTCAATCCACCCCAACATACGTCATCAGTTGGTCCTGCAAGATATGAATTTTTTTGATGTGATTAAAATTCGAATCTAACCACCAATCACTTATGCGACAGAGAAGAATTCGAATGACAACAATGTTAAGGTGCTGTTTGGCGGTAAAATCAGACCTCATACCCTGCAGTCGCAGGGAAAAAATGAAAATGTGGAAAATGCAAGTTGCCGACCACTAGCAGAAAGGCAAGCGTTTCTTTACGGTCACCAAAAAGATGTCTAAATCTTCTGTGCTCCTTGCTAATGGTGGTATTGCCAAATATTATGACTGTGGTCACATGGGAACAATGTCTTAAAAAAGCAAAAATAAATGATGAGACTGGGACTCGAACCCAGGAGGATTGCTCCATCAGGAATTTTAGGTTGTTAAGGTGACCTTAACCTGACGCCATAACCAACTCGGCCATCTCACCAATTGTTGGATGAATTGGGTGCCGACTAATCCTGACTTGATGGCCAGACCGGAGGCGTCTAACCGATGGATACCATGATGGGCAGTTTGACTTGATGCGCGATTGAAGTTTTTGGGCCTGAAGCTGCATTGCATCTACACAGATACGGTTCACAAATTTCGTAAACTTGGCCCACTCTCAATTGGGGAGACCATGTTTGTTGAACCTGAAATCGTAGTGCCGTTACGTAGCGTCGCGTACAGAAGATCCGACCCTTACAGATACTCAAAGCCCCAAACATTATACGAGTTGTACTGAGAGTTAGAAGGATCAAGCGAGTCAATAGGTTTTGTCACAATAAGCACTGTTCGTGCATCCCGGGGGCGGGAAAAAGGTGATGGCCTCAGGGACGGGGAGTACTTTGGTGATCGGGTTTCACAACAAAGACGACCGTCACATTGTAGACCGTTGGCCCTCCTTGTGTATGGTATTGGGCAATTTAATGCTGAATTCAAAGCGCAGCGGATTTAATTCAGATGCAAATGCAATGGAGTGGGAGGAGAGAATACGTCTGAGACCTGTCATTTACTGTGGCGCATATGGACAGGGTCTTCAGATTGCGGTCCCTCCACCGATGCCGCAATGTCGATAAAATCCCATTATCTGCCTACTTTGACGCTCTTGCAGGTTCTTTGAACTGAGACAGTCGCGCGAACTAAAGGCGGCTAAAATATGGCTTAAAACCGTCGCTTCTAGAGCTTGCTCGCGTTGACTGAGTATCAGTGGCCAGATGCATACGCAAAACCTCTGGTCCTTATATTCTCTTTTTCAACAGAGCCCCTTAAATCTCCTGATACCTTTCTGGCTGTATCTCTGGAAAGCGCTCCGCCGGGGAGCTGGGGTGGGAGGCAGATTAGTTTTGGATACTAATTTTAGCGTTTGGTGCTATATGAAGGTGACGACGGGCCGTGTCTTAGTCATGTGATGGCGTGCGTGATTATATTTTCACCGTCACTCAAATGAGTCTTGCGCGGAATCTTGATTCAGATAAGCCACACCGCTCCAGTTTGAGACCTGGCACAAATGACGGAATTGGATGCCATTGTCCTGAATACCACGGCCAGCCTGCGCTAGATCGTTGAAACTTGGTCAGCATGTTTGTCTCAGAGGCCTCATTCATTTACTCGCCGCGGTACAAGTGACGGGACAGAAGCACTGAGGACAAAGCGAGCGGAACACTCAACAATCAGTTGAGACTCGAGATCAAGTTGATTGGAAAACTAAATTTTACAATAGATATTCTCATCTTCGATCCCCTCTCCCTCTGACTGCAGTAAGCCTCCACATTGGTACTGAGCAAGGCATATTGTCAACCACGAAACTCCAAATGGAAGATGCATTTTATATGATGCTGCTGGCCTCATAATATTTCTATGTATATAGCTCCATATTAGCTTTGTATTGTATTGCTTTTGGCGTGGGCGATTGGTCTGAGGTAACCAAGTGGAGGTTTGCGATAGCAGAAAGCATAAGTTCTCGACTTCTTGAGACCTTCGCCGGTCATGCGGCATATCGGCCCGGTTCTTGATGCAATACCAAGTGACCCCACGTTGGGGTGACGCTTGCGGGTTTGGGTTTCTCGGTGACTGTTGCAGAAAAGTATAAAACGTGACTATTAGATGACGCTGAAAGAACAATGCCGGCATCAACTTCATTACAGAACCAGTCCAGGCGGGAATTTCTAACCTAGCCAAGCGCGCATGAATGAGACCAAGCACATAGAGAAATACTCTAGACAAATTTAGACCATCATGAAAGTCTTTTGCACCGGAGCTGATGGATTCCTTGGATCTCATTGTCTTTCGCTGCTCCTAGAACAAGGGTAAATGCCATCTGACGCGCTGACCACACAACACTGACAGGGCAAATTAGTCACGAGGTTGTGGTCGCCACGAGGAATCGTCGCAGTGGTCGAATGATACTAAATCTGCATGAAAGTGTCGCTTCTGAAAATCTGTCTTATGCCGTGGTCGAGGACATTGCCGCAGAGGGAGCTTTCGATGAGGCGATCCAGTCAGACCCGCCGTTTGATGTGGTACTGCACATGGCTAGTCCATTTGATCACGATCCAGACGATTCCGACGTCGACATGGTTGCTTCTTCAGTTAAAGAGACCACTGAACTCCTCAATTCCGTTTCAAAATATGCCCCAAGCGTCAGCCGAGTCGTCATGACATCTTCGACCTCACCCTTGGAAGATCCTACGAGCAACACTCACTTGTCGATCACCCCCGACTTGCGGAGCCCTATTTCGTGTGACGATGCGACCGCTAACCCGCGTCTTGCTTACCTGGGAATTAAGAGGCTGGCCGAGAATGCAGCATGGGATTTTGTCAAAGATGGAAAAGCTGGCTTTAGCCTCGTTACGATTTGCCCATCTCTCATGTTTGGCCCATTGGCATACCCCTTGACGGAGAACAGTCCCATCACAACCTCTCTGTCTCCGTTTCATGATCTACTAGGTGGAAAGTGGAGAAAAAAGCTTCCACCTTCTGGAATTTCACCTTCGCCGTGCTACCACTGGGTTGATGTACGAGACGTGGCGTTCGCACACATTCAATGCCTGAGCGTTGCTGAGGCTGCGGGGAAGAGGTTTATCGTCAGCGGATATGCCTGTTCGAATGCGGACTTTGCATCCATCATTCGGCGGCGGTTCCCTGAGTTTATCGTGCATCTGCCTTCGATCTACACCAGTGATCTGCCTCAGCAAATAACGAGGTTTGACACTACATTGACAAGGGACATCCTTAAAGTCAATTATCGACGCCTTGAGGAGAGTGTGATTGATACATTCGCTTCACTGCTCTGGTATGAGTGATTAGTCGTTGATCAGATCAAATAGCATGAAGAATGATACATACGTCGGGAGGTTTGGATTTTTGCAAGATGGTCAGGCGCCAAGTTTGTAGCATAAATAGTGATTCCATATCTAGGCAATTGACAAACAAACTATACCCATGCAGAATAAACCAATCATACAGGTGGAAAACAATAAATGGTTAAAAGAGAATAAATACAGTTCAGCCTTTCAATCCCAGCTATCTGATCTAAATTATATATCATTTAACACTTGCATAATTATAACAAGGATTTTCCCCTGCAATGGACTTGGTACAAGCTAGATTAATTAAAATAGTTGCAATTTATCAAGTAAAAGAATTATCCGAAGGACTGTGCATAATTTCCTTACCGGATGTGTCGGTTGTGCTTTGTTTCTTGGCAATGCTAACAGTCATGGGTAGTTCGGGCTCGGACCTACGAATCTTGGAGATCAACACGCAAGCCCATATTGCATCGTAATGAGGAGAGAATTTTTTTTTTTTTTGGCTTCTGGTTTCCCTGAACTTTGAAAAATGAAACGTGTTAGATTCCTGAGCATTTAATGTCTCTGTTGGTTCATGGTGTGGTGAACTGCGATAGAGGTAAAGTTGGGTTGGTGGAGCAAGAGCATACCGACTGACGATCATGCCAAAAATGGATAACAACGAGGCAAAAGGGAGATTGAAAATTTTGCTTAGCACCTATTTCTCCGCCGTATCGCGCGCTTATTTACCTTGCTGCCCTAGTCAACTCTTGACTCGGGTCGCCTAGGGCTTATTAAAGCCGGCGTCAGGATGGCGTCTCCGCTATGGCTCCATCCATATGAATGGGTCTCTACGTCATGTGTGGATCAGGTCTATCATGATGATGTCAAGAAGGAATCAAAATGATGCATGCGAAAACTGGAAATTGTGTATTTTTCAGATAAAGAGCTGCGTGGAATCATTACCTCAGATATCTATGTGGTGGTAGGTAAGTATTCAACACGCGTGTGCGAAAGCGAAAAAAAGGAGCAGAAGAAAACAGAGCTTCAAAATACTCGAGTAAATTAAGGGTCTGCTGCTGCTGGGCCATCATTTGCTCGCCACAAGCGAGGGACCAGATAAAGTGTAGATGTGATCAGCGCCGAAGTGGTTTGCGAAGGGTTCACATTGACTGGGTCCTTCCCACGCCTGATGTGACGGATGATGTCCAACAGGCCGTTAGTGAGGAGAAAAAATCGGGACGAACTGGATCGGACCCGATATAACAACTCCACGGCTCCGGCATCCGGCCCACACAGCAGGGGAAAATTGCGGCTCCAGCGTTCGGAACAATGGGCCCTGGGACGCCACCAAACGACAAAAGAACTCCAACGTGGGCGTTTATCAGCAAGATCAACAAACACCGACGCTACTCTCTGCTCCAGTCTTCGGACCCTCCCTCCACCACCCCGACGTAATCCGTGCTTCATCTCCATGTCCGACCGAGGTCCACCAGCTGGGTCGACTCGGGTTGCTTTACCTTCTTTTGCTGCCTGTCCAAGCCTTGGCCGTGCCCATCCATCCATCCATCCCATGCTGGCCACCACATTGTCCGAGACCAGCTGCGAAATTTCTGCAGCTCCCTCTCGTCTCCAATGACGAAACTCTCCTCGGCCATTACTCGGTACGACCCACGCGGACTACCAGGCTTTATTCTTGGCAAGTGCAGAGCTTCAGGTCAGCAAGACGGTCCCGTCACGTATATGAACGGCCTGGACCTGGACTAGATGTCTTGCCTGAATGGTCTGGAACCACTGACCGCCATCTTTCCATCTGCTAAGCGAAGTGACTCGGCGAAAAAAGCACCGGAAGCAGAAGTTTAAACAGAATAAGCTCCCGTGCACGCCCACCATGGTTCACGTTGACAACGAGGCCGGCGTGCCGACCTACTGGGGTAGGACCGGTAAGGGCCTCCAGATGCTCATCACAGTCGTCGCGACCACAGACTTTCTTCTATTCGGATACGACCAAGGTGTCATGTCGGGCATCATCTCGGCGCCCGCTTTTGTCCACGATTTCCCTGAAGTCGACGGCGACAGCACGTACGAGGGCTTCGTCACCTCCATCTACGCCGTCGGCTGCTTTATCGGAGCTCTGTTCATCCTCACCTTTGGCGATCGCCTCGGTCGCCGCAAGTCCATCTTCCTCGGCGCCACCGTCATGATCATTGGTGTCATTATCCAGATCGCTTCTGTCCCACCGTCGCGAGGCGCTACGGCACAGTTCATTATTGGTCGATGCATTACAGGAATTGGCAACGGAAGTAAGCATTGTCCCCAGCAACGCCGAACCTCCCAGACATGAATGCTAATGATATCGCACTCCAGTCAATACCTCGACCATCCCAACCTACCAGGCCGAGTGCAGTTCCTCGCACAACCGCGGCAAGCTCATCTGCATCGAAGGCGGCAACGTTGCTATTGGAACTTTGATTGCATACTGGATCGACTATGGATGCACCTACGGACCTGACCCCTTCGTCTGGCGCTTCCCCATCGCATTCCAATGCCTCTTTGCCCTCGTCGTGCTGGGCCTGATGCTAAAGCTCCCCGAATCTCCTCGGTGGCTTCTGACCAAGGACCGTCACGACGAAGCCGCTACCGTGCTGGCTGGTCTGGCCGGCAGGCCCCGAGATCACGACGATATTGTTACGCAAATGACTGCCATCAAGGCGGCCATCCAGGCTGCCGGTCACAATGGAGGCAAGACACCCATGTCTTCTCTTGTCACGGGCGGCAAGACTCAGCACCTCCGCCGTCTCATCCTCGGCGCATCCTCCCAAATGATGCAGCAGCTCTCTGGGTGCAACGCCGTCATATACTACTTCCCCATCCTGTTCCAGAAGTCGATTGGAACCTCTCATAACCTCGCACTTTTACTTGGCGGCGTCAACATGGTCATTTATGCCATTTTCGCGACAACCTCCTGGTTCGTCGTTGAGCGCATCGGTCGCCGCAAGCTGTTTCTGATTGGTACTGTTGGCCAGTGCCTTTCCATGGTTATTACCTTCGCTGCTCTGCTGCCTGGCACCCCTCAAGCCGCAAAAGGTGCCGCTGTCGGCCTCTTCACTTACATTGCCTTCTTTGGTGCCACTTGGCTGCCTCTCCCTTGGCTCTACCCCGCCGAGATCAACCCCCTCAAGACCAGAGCGAAAGCCAACGCTACCTCAACTGTCTCTAACTGGCTTTGGAACTTTTTCATCGTCATGATCACCCCCGTCATGATTAATGGTACCGGTACCTCTGGCTGGGGAACGTACCTGTTCTTCGCCGCCATGAACGCAATCTTCTTTCCCATCATCTATTTCTACTACCCCGAGACGGCCGGCCGATCTCTTGAGGAAATTGATCTCATCTTTGCCAAGGGCCACCAGGAAAACATCAGCTACGTCAAGGCAGCCAAGGAGCTTCCCAAGCTCGAGGAACACGAGGTGCATGAGAAAGCCCGCGAGTACGGTTTTGGCGTCGACGAGGATGCCAAGGCTTCTCATTCCGAGAAGGAGAACGTCTTGGCAGACGATAGTGTCTAGAAAAAGATTAAGTGAAGGTTTCATAGAGGAATATGAATTGTTTGATGACTGGAATCAAGATACCACGATAGACGAGCGCATGACGCTGTGAGCACGTACTGTTTCTGGTACAAATCGGAAGCTTCGTTTGCTCTGGAAAGATACACATAGAAAATGTATAAACTGGATAAATTAGATGAATTTTACAATTGAATGGATATGCTCTGCTTTCCTATTCGCAGCAAGTGCTAATATGTTTTCGGCTGCGATTAATGTCCACAGCTGCAGAGAAATGCGACCCAATGTGATCCCATTTAGCTTCATTCGTACAAATATCTGTTGACGGGACGGACCCTATCGCAATGGTATGAAAACGGAGGACCAATCCTGTCAAGGATAGGCCCGAGTTCAATTCAAACAAAACACACAACATGTTATCAGCGCAACTAAAAATACAAGAATTCACAATTACCACCCACACAAAGGGACCGATGGAATGAATGTGACCGACAAAGGAACCCAGAGAACGCAAGCATCCTCCTCGAGATGCAGCCGAGGACGCGACTGCGCGTGGCAGTGCCCCTACAGGGACAAAGAAGAGTTGGTTTTGTAGTTAATTCGAGATGGTATTCTCCTTAAAATTCCCTGTAGGGGAGATGGGAAACACCCTGGCTGCTGTAGGCGTCCAGCCACTTCCCGCAGGCACTCTCCACTTGCTGCCACTCAGCGTCAACTCCGGAGGCGTGGCTGCTGTCAAAAGTCAAGGACACAGCAGCATCTAGCTGGCCCGCGTGCTTCTCGCACCTCTGCTTCATCTCAACGAGGATTTCAGATAGTCTGGTGACACCGACTGATAGCTCCTCCAGGGCTTTCTTGATGCTCTCCAGAGTGGTGGCGAGGAAGTCGAGCTTTTGACTCTTGGAGGTGTCAACTTGGAACTTGACGTCCCCGAGCGTAGCCTTTAGCTGAGAAATGTATCCCGTGATCTTCTCAAGGGAAGTCTCGTGTCGGTCGGAAACATCCCGACTCAAACCATTGGTTCCCGCGGTATGATTGTAAGCGCGGGGGACAGTGTCCAGGGTGCTCTTGAGGAAGGTATGCGACGAAAGCTTGTCTTCGCTTGCCTGGCGGGAGCGGAGCGTCTGGATCTGGGCGAGCGTATGAATCTGATCGATGGTCTCGTGATTGGACGCTGCGATTCGCTCGTAGATGGAACGGACATTCTCAATTATGGCCGGAACGGTCACCTTGCTGCGGTCCTGGGCGTCAATGTACGCAAGAAGATTCCTCTCGCCGCTGAGAGAATCAAGCTTGGAAAACAAGTCAACAATAGTGCGCGAGTTTCTTGATTGCAGCTCCAACTGCTGAGATAAAGTCGGCTGCGGAGAGACAACATTGACGAAACCATCATTCAGGCCATTGTAGATGGTTCGAGTCGTTTCCACCTGCGTGGTAAAGGAGCCAGAAGTAAGCGCGGCCTGGCCAGACGAAGCAGACCGAAGCAGCTGCACAGTCTCCTCAGCCTCCTTGCGGATCTGGCGCCACTCGGTAATCACAATGGCCTTGTAGGCGACGTAGCCCGATTTGGTCTCGTCCAGCTTGAAGTTGGCAGTGGACAGCATTTCGTGGACCCTTCCGAGGTTGGCGCTGATCTGGCCGCAGAGCTGCAGCCACGTCTGAGAGACATGCACCCATCGGGAGCAGACATCTCTGGCCTTGGCGAACTGAGAGATTCTGATCTTGAGGTCCTCCATTTCGGCCTCGATCTTGACCTCCGAGGTGCCGTTGGCGTTCAAAGCATCGCCAAGCTGCTTTTGACCGTGCAGCTCGCGCAACCAGGTCGGGACCCAGACCTGGTGCTTAATGTCCTGGAGCTCGTGGCCGAGGGCTCGCAGCTTGTTCTCGAGGACCAGCACGTCCTTTTCAATGTCGAAAATCTGAGACCGAGCTGCCTGGTTGAGCTGCGCTACAATCTTGCCAGCGAGGCCGGACTTGTCTACAGCCCGCTTGGATGACCCAAGCACTTTCTCGTAGTGGCTTGCTTGGATTTGATCCGCCTCGGTGACGGTAACCTCCTGGATCTTGCGGGTCCATTCCTCAAATGCCTCAGTGATGTCAAAGGTCGAGCTCACCAGAGTGATGAATTCCTCTCGGCCCTGGACAATCAGAGTCTTCAGGCCATTGACATAGGGGACGTCCGCAGGTAAAGTCAGCGTGATGCTGTGCAGGTCGAGCAACGACCGGACGGTCTGCTGCAAGAACCAGCCAGGAGTGACGATGGGGTAAGCCGTTGTTGTCTCGAGGGCGGTAATGAGTCTGACTTCGGGAACAGGCTCCTCAACAATCGTCTTGGTTTCAACAACGGCGTCGACAGCATCGGTCTTTGTCTGCTCGACAATTTCCACCTTGGACTTGGTCGTAACCTTCTCCGTCGTCGTCTTCTTCGTCTCCACTTCAGTCTTCTCGTCGGGCCGCTCAACCTCGACAAAGGAGTCTTCCTTCACGAGGTTATCCTTGTCCGTGTAGTGTTGGAGGGTTTCGGATGGGGGGCTCACGACGATGACGCGGTCAACAGTCTTGGGCTCCGCCTCGACAGGCCTGTGGTCATCTTCAGCCGCGATAACAAGGTTGGATTGGTTGAAGACAGCCAAGTACCTGGAACGACCATCCTCTGATCGCTTCATGATTCCTCGGGAGAGGTTGCCGTTGTCGAGCTTGTCCAAGATCAACTCCTCACCTTTCTTCTGACTCCCAGCAAGGTCCAGACCCTGCTTCCAGAAGCGCCCAAGCGTCTCGTCGTAAGCATCCTCAAACTCATCCTCGTCTTCCTCGACCAGGAGCTGGAGCTCCCGAAGGAGTCGCTCAAGACCGCGCACACCGTGACGGCGCTTGGCAATTCGTCCAATTGGAAGGTTGCGAAGGAGAGTCTCAACTTCCTTTTGAACAATACCATTCTGACCTGTAGTAGTCTCGGTCTTGGGGGCAGTGCGAGTAGTCTGGATTTCGACTGTCGTGGTGGATCTGGGGGCCTCAGTCTCCGAGTGCCCAAACCCGACGCTGACGTCGCCGTTCAGACGAGCCTCTCTTGGGGGCTCAGGAACCTTTTCGAGGCCGAGATTGGCATCGGGAGACACCATTCCAAGGTGGAGAATCCCGTTCTGCCTAATCCACTTCTCCCAAGACTTAGAAAGCTCTGCAGTCTGTGTGTTAGGGCTGTGGGCTGGCCGGATTTGCTTGTAGAGCCAGCCATCCCGGCGAACTCCGACAAGCCCACTGTCAATGGCGGTGAGCTCGTAAACAGGGTCAATTTGCTTCCTGTCTTGTACAGTAAAATTGTTGTCGATAAGATCTGGAGTAAGGTTCCAGATGTTGTTGTCAGTATCGTAAGCGATGATGTGCTCATCACTGTAGACCAATTTTTTGAACTTGAGACCGGTGTTCTTGGAGTCATTGAGATCAATAAACTCGTTGCTAGATGTCAATCCACCTCGAAGAATGGACAAACGACCCTCTTCGTTAAGTATGATGAGATGGAACTGAACCTCCTCGCCAACAACCTTGACGAATGGAACGATGCTGCTGAGATACTCACTTGGGAAGACATCTTCTCCAACACGCTCCCACTCGTTAATGTACTGGTCGGGCAGTGGGGCTTCAAAATAGTCCTGGATCTTGTGGTGCTTTCTCCAAACCTCGGTTCCGACAGCCATGTAAAAGTGCCCTTTATAGGGAAAAAAGTGGATTGCCTTTCGGATGTCGATGTTCGCGTCTTGCGGAATGAGGGAGAAGACGGACCAAGCGTTTTCGGATTGGGTACTATCCGGCTTCGCATTGATATACATGATGTTATCACCTTTGAGGCCAACGACTGCCATTGTGTTGAGGTCGGATTTGCGGAATTTCGGGCAAGACCTCTGCTTCAATCGCGGGTTAGCATTTTCTTCCAAGTCCAGTATTCTTTTATTGTAAGGTTACCAAAACACCATAAGACGCGTCAACGGAGGTCACCTTTGTGGTTGTCTCAAAGTTGCCAAGCTTGGTAACACCAGACTTGGTCCTCGTTCCGATAAACTCCTCGGAGACGTCTACGGCTGAATCATCGGTTACACTGTGAAAGTCCTTTTCGCTCTTCGTAGTCTCCAGAGATCTCTCGACATCTTGGACTGCCCTCTGGAGGGCCTTCAGCATCTTGAACCATTCTGTTAGAATGTAATCAGTCATCGAGACTCTGCTTTGAACATGCCTTAGCTCGCTCGGTAATGGAGAGCTTGTCGTAATCAGCAAGACTTTGCTGGCTGATCGACACGGGGTCGGAGGTACGACTCATTTGCAGAATGGACTGCATCTTGGTCGAGGTATCTAGTTGAGGATTAAGGATTTTGTAGCCGTCGTGATTTCGTAAGGGTTCAGGGAGTGTGGTCGGTCTGTCTGGATATCAAAGAGGAATTTACACGTTGAGATTCCCGTCATGTTATATACCCATCACTCAAATATCTTTCAGCGCCTTAAATGAATCCATTCCGAGAGCATCCTTGACCATGCGCATTAGCAGCCTCAGGAGCAATAGTTCTGGCCCTCGAGCTGGCTCGTGCATTAGCCTATTGTCCCAATCAGGAGCTCTCAGCTGGCCGGTTTGCGCCTCTTACGAAGCCATCAGGGGTCAATTGGCCAACTTGGGGATGGACTATTGGACTCAGGTGCTGCCAGGTGCTCAGCTCGCGGCGATGCTGGTGGGGACGCTGTCAGGCAGGACGAGTAGCATTGATCGCCAGCAGCCCCAGCTAGGAGACGGCCTCCCCGTCAGCAAACTGGCTTCGAAGCACAGCTGGTATCAAGACCTTGACGAGGCCTTGTCCAATGCTCCAGCTGCGTAATGGTGGTGTGGAGATGGGTGCCATGGCCTCCGTTGTAAGCATGCCCGGGCAGATTGGTTGGAGGCTGGTGACGCCACTATGTAGGACTAAAGGGGCCAAGACCCGGGGTTTCATCGCTTATAGCAAGAGATGTATTGAAGAATCTCATTGGATCGAGCAGATGTGCCCGTTCCAAGAACCGTGATGATGGGAATCAATAGTGTCATAGCTTTTGGTTTTGTTTTTGCATCTAGCCCCAAAAAGCATACAATAAGAGAATTATCTAGACCCAGGAGAAACTAAAGAGAGGTGGGATTAATGCGAAGCAACACACATACCATTCGCAAACAGAATAAGCCAGATACATGCGATATTTCTTTGTCGTGCTATGCAAATGGCCCGGTATTTTTGCGCGGTTCATAAAGAATGTGTACCCAGATTCTTGCTAAATTTCTTGCAGAAGAAAATGGTAACGGTAGATTAAATTATGACTGTCCCTTGTCCGATTCCATGCCATATGCAGCTAGCTGTCAGGGACGAGGGGTCATGGGTAGTCTCCCTACACGTGAAAAACAAAGTCGGCTAGTCCGCAAAAGATTCGCAATCAATCAAGACAATACGAAACATGTACCGGTACTAAGACATGGAAATTTTTGCAAGAGGGTGCCAGGCATCAAGCCGCAATGCAAAGCTAAGAAGTGCTTCCAGCTCAGCACATATGTACCCGCAGGTATCAACTCAAGCGCGGAAGTGGCCAGAGACAAACCAACCAAAGTCGCCTCTGAATCCTAGAGACATGATGTCAACCCTTCTCCATGTTCGCCCGGTGCGGACCGGTGTTAGCCCTAGCCCCAGGCCCTCTTGAGGCTCCCAGAATCATTTAAAGGTTTAGCCTCACACCCTTACAAGTAAAAAGGAAAGACGACTCCGAAGTGGTGTGCCAGCATAAGTCTGACAAGGGATACGCGTCTTGTAGCCAGCCACATTTTAGTGGAATATCATATCTTTGCTTTTTGCCGCCGAGATGTCACCTACATTTGCTCGTTGTGTTCGAGAATGGAGCAGTCAGCGGGTGCTCAAGGATAGGCTTGGGCGCCACACATGCACGCAGATAGCTGAGTGGCAATATGCGTGTGGTGATGTATCATTTCACAATCAGCTGCATTTACGTGGTTGGTAGCTGAGGATGCAGCGAACCCATTTGGGAATAGAATACATCGTGATAGGTAGAGGACGCAACAAGGGGGAAATTCCGCAGGGGACATGAAGTAGCAATGGCGAAATGTTCAAATCCAAAATAGGAAATCGGTGAATGCATCTCGGAAATTTGACGAAACCCAATGTAAGCAGCATCTGATTAGGAAAATGCATTCAAAGTCTTGCTGCATTTGCCTAGTTGGAGTCTTGTGAACTGCTTGCTTTTCTAATGGGTTGCTTTTTTTCATTGACTTGTACAGGAGCATGAATTGTTTTTGACACAGGTGCTTGGTGATGCAAACCTGAATGGTAGTCGTGGTATGATTAACGTATTTGCTATTGAGGATGTAACGGAGTCCCCGCTCAGTCTTGAGCAGAGTAATGACAATTTTACCAGAGCGTTGAAGCCAAGGGTAAATAAAAACTTGAATAACACGAAGTTCAGATACTACATTTTCTGAGTACGACTTCCTACTATTTGGTTGTGTAATTATGGTGATGGACCCAAGATTATCCCGTCATCACCCTACAGTTCGTGTCAATTGCAAAACCCACCACCAACGATCCAGCATTAGGGAGCAGCACAAGACTGTGTGGCAACCTGTCAACATGCACATTCATGCAGCCTCCAGCACCTGGATCTGTCGCCTCACTCGCCGAGGGGACACCCGACGCAATGGTGGTCAGCAGCGGTCAATAGCTTCATGTCGGTGGTGCGGGGCTCCCCACAAACTATCGTGTTGTGCAGGTCGCTTCTGGGCCTTGCTGAGGGGAAGAGCACCTGGAGGGGTCAGCAAAGCAAATACACGGAACACGGCCGCTCAACACCATGTCCATTCACAAGTCGATGCTCTGGGGCAGCGCCAGAGGCGGCACCGTGGCGACGCGCGTGGTCGCCATGCTCCCGCCGCGGAAGGCATAGGTAAAGGTCCATCCGCTCCCGGCAGCTCCGTGCTCGCCCTTGTTGTTGACGACGACGATGCCGCTGGACACGTCCGGGTACTTTTTCAGCATGCGCAGCACAGCGTCTTCGGCGGCCTCGGTGGGCGACATGCCGCGGCGCAGGTTCTCAACGGCCTGGTAGCAGGGCAGGAAGCGCATCATGATGTCGCCGTCGCCCGTGGCTCCGCAGCCGCCCACATCCCCGTCGACGTACGATCCGCTGCCCGTGATGGGGCCATCGCCCACGCGGCCGGGGATTTTGTGCGAGGCGCCGTTGGTCGTGGTTCCCGCAGCCATGGATCCGTCGACGTGCAAGGCAATGAGGGAGAGCGTGTCGTGCGACGCCTGGCCGCTGCTGGCTTTGTCCGTATTTCCCCGGGCCAAGGGCGCGTACGGCCCGCACGACGACGTTGGGTCCGGGCTCACGTTGAGGCGGTAATTGGGCTGGCACTGCTGCCCTCTCCACTCGCTGCACATGGTGGCTGATTTTTCCGTTGTGAGATCCTCGGCTGTGAAACCGTTCTGCAGCGCAAAGTCGGTCGCAAAGTCCCCCGCAAGCAGCGTGTGTGTCGTGAATTCGAGGACGTGGCGGGCCACGCCAATGGCATTCTTCACCCTGCGCAGCGCCGCTACAGCGCCGGATTTCATCGTGGTGCCGTCCATGATCATGGCATCCAGCGTTGTCTCGCAATTCTCGTCCGGCGATCCACCGTATCCGACGCTGCCATCGCACTGGTTGCGCTCGCATGTTGTGCACCCAACCTCAACGGCATCGAGGGCCGACCCCCCGTCATGCTGCAGCACGGTAAAAGCGGCATCCGTAGCGGCCGTAAAGTCCCCTCCCCACGTATTAATCACCATGGGGAGCCCCGGTGAGGGGGTTGCGCGACCGTGTGTGGCCAGAGAAAGGAAGGGTGATATTCTTGATAGACGCATTGCGGCTGCTTGAAAGCACGGGTGAGGCCCGGGCCTTGCTTAGTGCACTTGATGGTTCTTCTCAAAGAATGAAGAATATGCAAAGACGGTGAGGGGCAATTGCGCGCTCTTCACACCCACGAGCTATTGATTTGGGTCTCACTGATCCCTGTGTCCCATGTCTCGCAGAGGGGCTGGGTTGATTAGCTGCGATAAGCTAAGCCCAGAGCCTGCGACCGGAGTCAAATAACTCCGGCCCTTAACCAGCTCCCCACGTGAACTTATTGCCGAGCCGTATTTAAAGGATGGGCAACCCCCGTTTGGTACTACGGCTGACTCTTTTCTTCTCATATTTGTCCACTGATGCTATTGCGAGGCAAATTTGACTCTAATTGAGTTGAGGGCAACAACGTGCGCCTAGATCTAGCCATACACGTAGAAACTGAAATTGAACCGCGCTGCAACCATTACATGCTATAAAATGGAACCAGCTGCCACTGTCCCCCTTGATCATCAGCCCATTTGGGATGCCGTCAACGGCTTCCTGAAAACTGCCCTCCTTGTTCATGGCGTCGCTCACGCCGTCCACGTCGCCCACTCGTCAGCGACCGTCGTTGTTGACCAGGACATGGAGGACCTGGCCGGCACCGTATCGCTTGCTCTCATTTCCATGATCAAGCTATTCAAGGAACCTACCACCACCGCTGGCAATGCTGTCGCTTTGAGATTGATGCATTCTTGTGTCAAGATTGGTCAGGGCCTTGCGGTACAATTGACTCGAGCCCGTCCATCATTCCTCGACACGGATCCTCCACAGGTTGACCCAAAGCAATTCTGTGCTCTCTGGCCAGCTGAACATGTTGTGACGCTGCACGAACGTCTCTGCGAAATCATACAACAATGGAGAGAGTTGCAGCCCCTGAGCGAGTAGGTTTTTGCTTTTGAGATGGCACTATTATTGTGGGTGCTTGACAAAGCTAACCGTTTGCCTTCATTTGTTAGTTATTCTGGGCAGTTGCCGGATCTACTCGAGTTCTCCAAACTCGCTCTTAGCGATAAAGCACAGACTGGCTTTGGTGGCGCAGAAAGCTATAAGGAACCGGTACCGAACATATCAGAAGAAGTCGATGTTGAAATTGTCACTTCGTTTGATCAAAGCAATTACCAGAGGAAGCCAGCTGGGCAGAAACTCGCCGCCGCCCCCTTGATCAACGACTTTCTTCTGGAAAGCCTTGCATACAAGAGCATGTATGACCGCGAAGAGGAAGTGACCGAGGCGCACAGGAAAACCTTGCAATGGATTTTCAACAATGCTGACGTTAGAGATCCCCTTCGAAAGCACTTTAGCACCGAATTCACTACTTGGTTGAGGACGACGGAACTGGGTCCCATCTATTGGATCACCGGTAAGCCAGGTTCGGGAAAGTCTACTCTCATGGGTTTTCTCTCCCAAAACCGCAGGGCAGAGGAGCATCTGCGACAATGGGCAGACGGCCGTCCTATTTGCATAGCCGGCTTCTTTTTCTGGACCAGCGGCACTCGAGACCAAAGGTCGCAGACGGGCCTGCTGCGCAGTCTGCTACACCAGCTGCTGTCCGCGAATCATGATCTTATTTCATCCACTTTTCCGATGCTGTGGCAAACTTTAAGAGAAATGACTACCAAGGAGAGAATCAATTTCGTCATGGATTGGACCGTGACTGACTTGATGGATGCCTTTATTTTGCTTCTGGATGCGGCACTGCCGACCATGAACATTTGTTTGTTCATCGACGGACTGGACGAATTCGATGGCGACCATGTTGAAATTGTCGAATTTTTCAAGTCCTTGTCCCAAAGAAGCCATGGCCAAAATCTCAAAATGTGCCTAGCATCACGCCCGTGGGCTGCCTTTGCGGAGGCCTTCCAGAACAGCGTGCCCAATAGCCGACTGCAAGACTTGACCCATGACGACATGTACCGCTACACAGAATATGAGCTCAAAAGAAACCCTCAGATTCGCAAGTTGCTCAAGAGCAGCGCAGACTCGGCACGTGAATTCGTCGAGAGCGCAGTGCAGCGAGCCGATGGTGTGTTTTTATGGGTCCGGCTTGCTGTGGAAAGGATGCTTCATCTTGTCAACCAGACCGACGACATGGATTCCCTAAAGAAGCTGCTGGGGAGCTTCCCAGGAGAATTGGATGAATTCTTTCAGAAGCTCATCTTTCAGGATCAAAGCACCGCACACGTCGCCGACGCCGCTCAGCTTTTCCGGCTCATGTGCGCCCGAGAATACGTGGCTGATTTTCTTAAGGACGAATCTTCTACGTCATTGACAGTTTGGGAGCTTGCATTTTCTCTCAACAGCCAAGACGACGATTTGGTTCTGAACCGCCCCGTGGAGGAGGCTACAATTGACGAGATTGCCTCACGATACGACACAGCTGCTATCCACGTGCGAAGCCGCTTCTCTGGTTTATTAACCCTGCACCGGCGACGTAGAATGGGCAATATGCGAGTCCCCAAGTTTGTTGACCAAAACGACAGAAAAGAAATTGAGCTCAGTTTCGTCCATGACAAGGTCACCTACATCCATCGAACCGTGAGAGACTGGTTAATGAACCCAGACGGGGCATTCAATCGACTAAATCGATTTTCAATCACCGAGTTTGATCCTCACCTACGGCTTCTGAGATCTTATGTTCTCAGGCTCAAGCATCCAATTGAAGAGGTTGAGCATCACCGAAGACTCGACGAGTGGTATCCAGATATAGCCTTGGCCATGTCTCACGCTCGGTACATTTCCGAAGACCCAGACAACCTTCAGAGATTGTTCGTCAATGAGATGAACAGCACCCTCTCTTGGTATTGGCTCTCGAAGCCCTCTGATCCGCTCGATCACTGGGCAAGATCTACGTTTGGCGCTTACGAGATCCGAGCCAAGGCTCCTCCGATCCGACATCCGTTTCTCTACTTGGCGGCAAAGTTTGGATTGACTGCATACATTATTGGGGAGCTGCAAGCGCATGACAGCGAGAGGGATAAAGACAGTCAAATTAAAGACGTGGATGCAAAGGAGCCCACGCCTCTCTTGTCCTACGCAATCGAGTTCCTGTGCTCTCGAAACAAGACAATATTCCCACTGTCAGATCCTCGGCTGATCGAATTTCTTCTCAAGAACCCTTCCAAGATTAACCCAGGGGCCAACCACGGGTATGCAGATTTCTTCACTCACGCGGCAAGGACTCCTTGGCTGGCTTTGCTTCGACATCTTCGTGATGCTCATCGAAGGGGCTGGATCGTTCACAACGACGCCGACCCCGAAGGTACGGAGCGGTGGGCAAAAGTAGTGCGTCTCTTTATTGAAGTGGGAGGGGCAGATGTGAATGCTGTGGTTGCTGCCGATGGCTGGGACCCCGAAATCACTGCGGTTGGCGTTCTCGAGCTGGTGAAGAATGTCTCTGGTAATGACCAAGTTGGGAGCATAGAGGCTTTGATGAAACAGATGAAGTGTGATAACTGATTGGATTTTATTGGTCTTCATAAAAAGAGGTACATTTCCGTAGTTGGACTATTGTATATATCCTTCCTCTCCCTCTCCCTTTCTCTCAGTCTTTACTAATTGAGCCATCTCCCTTTAATATCCATTCCTTCGGTTCACGGTATTGATCAGTGGTCGCTCCTCAACTATCCTCTCGAGATTCAACCTAAAGATGTCGAGCAGTCGCACAAAGTACGCTCTTGATGAGGCGCTAATGTGGGGGGTGATGGTGATGTTCTTTGCTTTCCAAAGTGGGTGGCCTTCAGGGAGTGGCTCTGGGTCGGTCACGTCTAGCGCCGCACCGCGAATCAGACCCTTATCCAGGGCTTCGATCAAGTCGTCTGTATTAACAATAGGGCCTCGTGCGATATTTGTCACAAATGTCTTCTTTTTGGACAAGACCTCAAACTCGGCCTTGGAAATAAGACCCTTGGTTTTGTCCGTTAGTGGTGTAGCAATGACAAGCAGGTCAAGGCCTGATCCGAGAAATTCGTGGATGTCTTCCTTGGAGTCGCCGGAGAACCACTTGCTGGGGAGAAGGCCCTCGGGATCACCAAGGCCGTTGGGAATATACGAGTTGTCCCTTCGCGATTCTGGCGTCGGGCGAGGGTGCAAGGTGTAAGCGTGGACATCCATACCCAGGGCTCTGGCAACACGGGCAGTTTGGCGGCCGATACTACCGTATCCTAAAATTCCACTATTTTGTGTCAGAATTAAATTAGATAACCAATACATCTTTCTTACACTCTTTGGCCGACCGCGTCATCTACCGGCTTTGGCCTCGGGACCGAATTGACACCTCTCCATGTCTCTTTCTTTTGATACTCGTAGTACGCGTAAACTATATGGATTAGTTAGCAACTGAGCCTAGCACATTTTTACGGCCATCACCTACGGTCATGCTGGAATGACAAGAATGTAGTGATGACCCATTCAGAAATTTGAGGGCTATGTCCGGTATTAGTGGTTTTGTTCCGTTGTACTTTCTCTCAAATCGCTCACCCATGAACACCGTTGGCTGTACTAAAGGGGATATTGGTGTCGGCAAAGTACGGGTTTGAGAGGATATGATTGGCGCCGGCGCTGGAGAGCTGGACGTATTGGATATGAGGAGCCTGTTCAATAGTGGGAAGAACGGTCGAGGTGAGCAACAAAGTCGTGTCCTTCCACTCGTCCTCAGAAAAGTCGCCCCCGACTACTTTTGAGCCCCACGGAACGAGGCGCGTAATGATTTTGAGGTCGGGGAATTCATCGCGAATTGCCTGGACCGACTCTTCCGGCAGGGGCACGGTGCCAAGGAGCACCGCCTTGTGGCCCTTGAGGGTCCTGTTTGTGCTTTTCCGGATCACCGTCATGGCTGTCTTCTCTTCGGGGTCAAGGTGAGGAGGCGAATTGGAAGACGGACAAAGTGGTGATAAGATATACAGTTCTGGGACCGAGATGCGAAGCAGGGCAGGGGTTCCCTTATCAGGATGACAAATCGCTCTGGCGACACCATCTCCGGTTTTAGCGTCAATGTGGGGTAAAGTGACGCCTTTGCGAACAGGCCCAACTGGACACGCATGGGCTGAGCGAGGGCGTTTTCTGTCAAATTGGGGCAAATGGTGTCATTATAAAGGTGGGATGTGGGATAATTCCAACTGTCAGAGGCTTGCGGCGAGTCGTGGCAAGCCAGCTTTACTAGTTGGGCAGACGGGCTGATGCTTGGCACGCCCTTTGAACCCAGAAGTGATCAATTCAATTTTGCGGGCTAGATTGAGCCTTGATCCAGTTCATGTCCTTTTTTTGTATAAAAAAAAATGAAAAAAACGCAGCCCCGTATCGAACTATTATGAAGGAATGTGAGAATACAGACACACTCGAACTATCGTCGACCGTGTCCCAATATAGATTATATCCACCTAAAAAAAAAAAATAGCTCACGATGAATCTCCCCGAAAGTTCAGCTAACCTAAATCCTAGAGTATTTTTTTCCGATGCCATACCCAATTTAAATACTTTACTGGGCACAAACCCGTTCAGATCTCATACGCCCCGAGCCAATCAAATAACATGGACAAATTACCCTGGAACTAGTTCAGTCAAACTTACTCAGCTTCGCAATTGTTTCTAGAAGCATATGCGACACAGCATGTATTTTCTAGGACGAATACGAGGCTAATCACGTTGTCCAACGACCCGATGAGTTGCACAAACACACGCGAGCACTTTTGCGGAAAGGACTGCGTATAGTCTCTCGTTTTCGACCAAAAAGCCACCATGATACCACAAACCTTGTCGTTATGGATTAGGGATAAAGTGAACTACTCATTACTCAAAAAATATTTCTTCAAAGCTGGTCAGCTCTAACGCATGCCATCAACCCTGAGGTACTCAGTAGCAAAGGATGCTTAGATGAAGAACTTATTCTGTATATCTGTGTATACTTGCCACACGGCGTGTATCGATCACAAGAACGTGTGAATTGAGAATTGAAAAAGCCTTATTTTTCTCTGAAACAAGGAGCGTAGCTCACCGAAGCCTATTTCCATCGTGGTGGTGCTAGCCATTCAGCCACCCACCAGCCTCAACGATGCTTAGTAAATATACAGTTGACCGTTTGAGACAGCCCCGAATTGATACAGGTGAAGTGAGGGACCAGGGTCAATTTCACAAGGGCTGTGTCTCGTTTTGCATAATCATCGGGCTCTTTTATCCCGGCGGTATTGCCGACATTATCCCCGCCACCATCATGATAAGCCGAGGTGGATCAGTTGCAACATCCAGCGATAGCAGGGGCAACGGCGAATGAATGGGCGTCAATTCCGCGCTCCTCCATCTACTCCGCCCTCGTAAGCTTATCCAAGACGGTGCATCAATCCGAAGGCACCGAAATATATCTCAGATGCACCTCCATCCAAAGAAATTGTCCGAACAGCTAGCCATAATGAAATTTTTGATTGTCAAAGATTATTCCACTTCCCACTCATGGGGAGAACTGACAATAGAATCGTTTTCTGCCAATATCCACCGAACTGTTCCAAATTCTACCATTGAGGTTTGCAAGGCGGTTGACGGTGAAGACGTTCCCGATTTCACCAAATATGATGTGGTGATTCTGACGGGAGGGTCATTTGACCTCATCAACTCAACCCCGACACCATGGGTCGCAGAAGTTCTGAGTCGCATTCGTCACCTTTCCAAGACAAACTCTCAAACAAAGCTTCTGGGATTTTGCTGGGGTCACCAAGTAACCCACTTCGCCTTCGGTGGCAGTCTCGGACTATTGCTAGAAGGGCCGAGGGTGAGAGGGCAGCTAGCATGCAAGACTGGAGGCTAATTGTATTTGCCCAGATTGGTATCGAAGACATTTCACTCACGTCACCTGGACAAAATATGTTTGGAAGAGATACCTTAGTAAGCAATATTATCTTAAAATTTGATCCCTTTTTTTACCTGGACAATGAACTGGCAGTTGTTAATAGATTGCGGGAGAGAGACAATTCTGACGATGGATGGGACAGGCACTTCACAAATACCACAAACGGGTTGTCACAGAACCGGCTCCAGGTTTCGTGGAGCTTGCAAATGGCAATGAGATTTTTGTTTCAGAGAGCCAGAAAATCCTAACTTTCCAAAGTCATCCAGAAATGACCAGTACCATCTCCCAAAGCCTGATGGACTCCGATGATGGCGCGTACAAAGTTCGCTCAAAGCTGGACCCTGGAGTAAAATTAAAGGACAACCGCAGTCCTCATGATGGAGAATTCGTGTGGGATATCATTGGCGGGTGGCTATCCAAGGAATGACGACTTGTTGCTCTCAACTGGATGGTAATCGATATTTGACAGGGACTAAATTCATATTGCTGTATTTTCTGAGATTTTACTAAACGTAGTATGATGATGAAACGCGTCATATTCTTTTTCCGTGTTGGAAAATTCCCACGTGTACGGTTTTGAATGATGGTGGCGGAAAATCCAGACCCTACAGTTGCAAGTAACGATACGTGTTGCAGGCCAAATCAGCCAGTTGCGCGCAACAGATTTGTCCCATGCAAACCGTATGGGTGTCTTATTTTCCATTTCTTTTCACTTTTGTCTAGAATTTGCATGCAGTACGAGATGATCGAATAGATTTAGATAGGCTGTGACCAACTATTGGTACAACTTGATAGCTTCGTTGCCCTGGCACTCGTTCACAACTTGTATCGGAACTTTGGGTTTTCCTTGTCAGTAAGATCTAAAAATCCAGTTTCCTCGGATTGTGTCAATCCTCCATGCTCACTGGCTTCTACGGATACCGCTGCCGCTGCCTTGGCGTCTCGACGTTTGTTTGACCAGAGCATATCCAAACCAATAAGGGCCGTGAAGAACATGCATGAACTAAAAACGCCACATAGCGCTTTTATAGCCGTCATGTAACGCGGTGCCTCATTGTCATCGAACAGAAACGGTCCAATGATATTCCCAGCAGCGTAGCAGACAAAGTTCAGCCCGTTGACCGTCATCCTTTTCGTGTGTCCGGCAAAATTAGCAGCGACAATCGACCAGTTCAGAATAATGGCACCGCCAACGCAAGCAAGAAGCCAGCAGCATGCTGTGAGAGCCAGTCGATGTTCGATTGGGATCAATGCGATTCCGATGATCCCTGCGAGTGACGGTATTTGAACGGCAATGGCGCAGATAACCGATGTGTTTGGGACATTCGAAGCAATGAACCCTACCACGACGGTAGTTACAAGCTGGAAGGCACCATTCGGAAGCTGGTACAAGAGCGTCTCGGACGAGTTGTAGCCGAACCCAGATAGAAGAGCGCTCATGAAATTGGTGATGCTGGAATTAATAATACCAATAGACAATTGCTGTCCGGCCACGAACCAGACCCGTGGTTCCAGGGCAGCTTCTTTAATCTGATATGTAAGAAGCTTACCATGCTTAATGCCAGTCTGGTTGTCAGCTACCCGCCAGACAGACACGACCCTTTCCTCGTGTGAGAAGAGTTTGAAGTCGATTGGGCTCGAGGGGAAGAGGAAGAAAGCCACGATTCCCACTGCCGTTGTTATGACACCGATCGTCTGTAATATGAATTAGATTCTCCAATAGATGTAGAATTCAGGCGAACTCACGAGAAACACCAGCTGCCAGGAGTCCAAATGAGTGTTGTGCGTGTGCCCAAGTCCCCAGGAGATTCCCGCCCCAAGCATCTGAGATATCCCGTTGCAACCTAGCCAAATACACATGCGCAAGGGCTGTTCCTCTCGTGTCCAAAACATGCTCGTGATAAGCATCCATGCAGGCCCGATGCCAGCCTCCAGGCCGCCAAGGAGAAAGCGCAGTACCATGAGACCCGCAAAGTTTTTAGCGCCGACGGTGGAAACTAGCAGGATTCCCCAGGTAACGAGCATCACGGAAATGAATTTTCCAATTGGGAATTTCTGGAGGCAAAGGTTGGAAGGATAAGACCCAATCAGATAACCAATGTTGGTCACCGATGCGATCCACGAATACTTGTCGCCCTCGAGTTTCAAAGCATCACGCAAACCATACGCGGCAGAATAGTTCAGCGTTTGCTTGTCTAGGAAAGACAGGAGATATATCAGGCACATCTTCAACAATGATTCAGCGTAGTTTTCAACCCGTTTTGCTAATCAACCTACAGCAGGTAATAGCACCAAGTCAATTTTCTTCAGGACTCTCTTGGCGATCTTTTGCCTCTCAGCAGGATCCATTTGCTGAGACTGAAGATAGTAGTCGAGACCAATATCGGTGTGATCTTCCGACACCACCTTGATCGACATGGTTTCTGTTCGTTCCACAACCTGGTCTTTGCCATTGCCTGGCTCCATTTTGATGGTTCAAGAATGCTGTAAGAACTGTTTTTGGTATGCGAAAGAAGAAATAATTATTGGGAATAATTTTTGTTGTCTTGGGTGTAGTCCTAAGATCTCTCAGTATATCGGAAAGTCCGATTTCTGGGCGTTAGGAGCATGGTCTTAAAGAATAGCAACCTGCAGTCTGATCTACACCCATGAAGCGCGCTCTTGATAAGCAAGGGGGTTGGAGATAAGGAGGGGTAAAGAAAGGCATTATCAGTCCATACCCCCGCACTGATTCAGGACCATGCAAGTTCCGGATTGGGATTATGCTACAGCTTAGCTCTAACTTGAGCACCCAGAGTTCTTGTCGTGCAACATAGCTTATGGGCACTTTCAATGGTGCACTCACTCATATATAATGTACTCAGCTGCCCCAGTAAACCAAATAATACAAGCTTTGATTGCTCAGCATTTTCCCATTGCAGTCTCTGCAGCTCCTGATTTCCATCGTCCACCATTGCAAAGCAAATGACTACAGATCCCTTTGTGTTGATATCGGTGCCCTCAATCGGTATCTCTAGCTGCCGGTTGCCAAAAACCTGCTCCAATCATCGCTGTGCAAGTCCGCGCACACCCATGTCTCATCCTGGGGAGTCATTGGCGCGGCCTTGTTATCAAAGTCCGACAGTGACAGCTCTTATCCCAGATTTGATCCACTTTTTATTCCAGCCCAACTTGAATGTCTTTCTAACCCTGTTCATAGCTTGATTAAACCCTCATGACAGCTAAGTTGATGCTGCAAAGCCACTAAAAGGCGAGCTGTAGTTTCCGGCTGCTCTTTTCCGGACGGCCAATTGTAACAGTGGCGCGTTTTTCAGACAGTTCCATGATAATATTGAAGAGAGTCTCCGCATCCGAACTATCGCGCTGTGATCTGTTAATGGCTCCTGGGGATCCCTCTTCATCCGTAAAGGCGTCTAGCAAGTTCGATGCATCGATCGATTGCCCAGACGCTTGTTGTTGCTCGAGAAGATGAGTCATTCGTGCCAATCGAATTGGAGAGTCGAGCAACCAGCCTGGCTCATGAACTCCTGGGTGTTGTAACAGAAGGTGGTTCGTGTGCACAATGCGACCTTGCGTGTCCTCGTCGATTGTCTTGATTCCCTTGATCGTACACTCGAGCCCGGTGGCTCCGGTCGGGTCTGCAACCAACATATGGGCACTTCCCGCAATTCCAACTGTTTTTAGCTTGTCGATAGCAGCCTTTCTTGATTTTGATTCCAGAACAGCCCTCAGGCCTAGATGGACAGGGAGCTTGGTCTGATCTACTCCACGGGCCCGAATCGCATTCAAGCAGACCCCAACGCCGTTTTCATTCAGACCAATCTTCCCAATCACTCCAGCTTCTGTAATCATGGAGATATTGGGAATATCCGTGCCTGGCTGTGATATATGGCAGACGATAAGATTCAGTCCCTGCTGCGCTTGCCAGTCCCAGTTTTGTGCCAAGATTGACGATCCCGTCTCGGTTTTCAACGAAACACTCGTGCAACCATCCACTTGAACGGGAAGCTGAGGGTTCTCAGTGAATAGACCAAATGTAATCTCTGTACGCACATTCAGAGCTACGATATCGCTAAGTTCAACACCAGAGCCTTCTGCAATCCCACGAATCTCATCCAGGTATTGAGGACCAAGACTCTCCAAGGTTTCAATGTATTTCAGGGCCTCTGTTCGTATTTTTGGCCAGTCCAAGCAGCATGTGTGCTGAAATAAGTCTCGATAAAAGTCGAGGGATCCATGTACCTGGTCTCGAGCGAGAGATCCATGTTGAAGTCCTATCTGCGCCGTAATCTTTTAGCAACATTGTCAACAATGAGTCGAATGATTGCCCACATACTTCATAGGGCGTGCCAGAACACCTTATTTGCTTCATTGTTAGTATCGTGTAGGCTTCGATGACTTTGTGGGCTTTTCTAAATATCTGAACGGTGCAAAAAGACCTTCTCAAGCGGAGTGTGCTTTCAGTCACTGAACCTATCAACAAGGTGGCTTTGAGCCAAGAAATGAGACAGAAGACGAGCTGGGAAATGGTTCCCGAAATCGCAATCATGGCGGGGTTTTAGAACGCGGAAAGCGATGTTAGTGGGTAGCTTAGCAAATCCTCCAGGCGGGGTAGATTAGGTGATCAGCTATCGTGCAATTTGAATCAACAATGGCGGAGTTGACGCGAAGTAGCCATGTACTAACCATGTTTACAGCGGCCGCTCTATTCCCGAAATTCAATCAACCCTACAAGGGTGCAGATTTTGACGAATGAAACAGTCATGGAGCAACCAACACCATGAGTCAACAATACAAAAAAGGATACAAAGTCAGCATCTTGAACACACGCACGGTCACATTGAGTTCTCGTGAATTTGAAAAAGCTTAGCTTAATAGTTATATCCATGCTTGGAAATTCGCAGAATGAACCAATCTACAACCCGCTCACGAAGGATTCATAATGTCAGTATATTCATGGATACTAGCATACAATTGCAAGCCACTCGCCACCTGGGCGAATTTCTCTTAGTCACAACTTCAACCCATCCGGTATAGATCGAGAAATGGATCCAGTTCATATTATTTTCGTATTCGCCAAAATTGACCAACTGTCATTGGAGGGCGCAAGTGGAGATTTCTTCCTCTTACCAATGCCAAGCACGTAACAGCTTTCCAACAACTCTTTAGAACTCGCTGATGCTCACAAAAGTCAGTTATACCATTAGCCAACCGAATCTACATGATTCGTGGACCGGAGCAGCAATGAGACCCCGCAAACTTCCCCATGCTTCCCCATATTTCCCCAGCAAAAAAAAGTTCTCAAGTTCGACATTCTGGAGTTTCATGCTTGGACATGTTTCTCTCCGCCAAGCACGAGGATTTTGAGGTTTCACGGGAAAATGAACGATGCTGAGAAGCACAGTAATGGGAGCGTGACAGCCCAGGAAGACATCTTGACTGTCAATAATCATGGAGATGAATACGCCAATACGTTGGTTGCTGACGAAAAGTCCAGGTTTCCTGATGGTGGAAAAAAGGCCTGGCTGGTTCTATTTGGAGCTTGGTGCACTTTGTTCTGTTCGTTTGGGCTTGTTAACAGTATTGGGATCTTTCAGAAATACTATTCTCGCGGCCCATTGAGTCAATACTCAGTTTCCACGGTTGCTTGGATAACCAGTGTCCAAATGTGGACGCAAAACTTTATGGGAATCATGGTACGTCGCAACTATTGGGGGACCAGAGAGTGATAATGAGCTCACATAGTATAGAGCGGTCGGCTGTATGACAGATATGGTCCCAGATGGCTCATGCTAGGTGGGACATTGCTTTTTGTCTTTGGGCTCATGATGACATCGCTCTCGACCGAGTATTATCAGTTTTTTCTTGCGCAGAGCATTGTCACGTCGATTGGCTCGAGTGCTTCTTTCACCGCCAGCATGTCATCAGTAGCCACGTGGTTTGACAAGCGACGAGCCCTTGCATTTGGCATCACAATGTCTGGGTCGTCCCTTAGCGGAGTCATTTTGCCCATCATGATCACCCGCATGATCGATAGCGTTGGCTTTCCGTGGACAATACGTGCTGTAGGGTTCTTGGCACTGGGCCTTTTGAGCCTTTCCTGTGTCACGGTGAAATCGCGCCTCCCAAGCCATTCGCGCCCTTTCGTACTCAAAGAATACTTTGATGGACTGCGCGATCCCATCATGTCACTTACTATCCTCTCCATGTTCTTGTTCTTTTGGGGCATGTTTGTGCCTTTCAACTTTCTTATTCTACAGGCCCAGGCTCAGGGTATGAGCGAGGAGTTATCCAATTATCTGGTTCCTGTGTTGAACGGCGTTAGGTAAGTCCAAATCAGCAAGATAAGCAGAGAAAAAGGCTAATGATCTGATTAATGGAAGTGTCGTCGGAAGAATACTCCCCACCATCATTGCTGACAAATGGGGGCGGTTCAACGTTTCGATAGTGATGGCCCTCATTACCACGGCTAGCTGTTTGGCGCTATGGATCCCAGGCAAAAGCAACGCGGCTATCTTCGCTTTCGCTGTCGTTTTCGGATTCTCCACAGGAGGCTTTATTTCCTTAGCACCTGCAATGGCTGCCCAAATTTCTGCTATAGAAGAAATCGGCATTCGTACGGGAACTTCGTATGCGTTGTCATCCTTTGGGGCACTGACCGGGAGTCCGCTTGCTGGTGCGATTGTTTCCGCTTCTGGGGGAGACTATCTGGGGCTGCAGCTGTTCTGTGGCTTTTCGATTCTACTATCTGCATGTAGTCTCATTATAGCTCGGCATATCCAAGTCGGCCTGCAGATGGTAAAAGTATGATTCTTTCATCACAGCAATCATAGTTGGGACCTGGACATAGAAAACGCTAAAAATGATATAGACTAGAGTTTTTGAGGAGCACGGTGATTTTCTTCATCATTAAAGTTTTTCCAGTTTTATTCCAAATGATAGCTGTTGTCCGCTTCATTGACTTTTAATGACCTTATTTCCGACGGAGTTTAGGATTCATCATTATGTCTGTCAGAAAATCATGACACGAATAGCTCCACCTCACAGGTCCCACCGCCACCATATTAGCTTCTTATCTACCCTAACCTACAGTTTGTGATAAATGAAATCAACTCCACAATTTGGCAAGGAGCTAAGAGTTGGGTCAAATTCACCCACGGCGGTTGCTAGACAGGATGATCAAGAGTCAAAAAGAACTGCATTCAAGGGCAAAAAGAGGATAACTGGTGGAATCTAACCACCGGAGATGGACGAACAGGGAATCGAACCCTGGACCACTCCCAGATGATTCGGTCGAATTATGCTAAGGGAGTATTATACCACTAAACCATTCGCCCGATTGATGCCTTTAGAGACGAACACAATGCACCCATGATTGCTTGGGAGGTGGTTATCATGAATCCGACAACCCGCAACAAACATAGTGGCCGAGTTTCACAGACACTTGTTTGAATCGTATCCGATAAAAGGTAAGCCAGGCTCCACAACGCCCAGAATTAGGTGTCGTTTCCGGATAACTGGACCCCTTGAGCGGTAGAGATACCCTTCCAAATGGTTCATCCACGCGGGGTCAGGTAGATGAGCAAGTTACCCTTTATCATGTAACCTGTATCCACACGTTGGGGCCTCAGATTCATGCACCGAAACCGTATTTTGGTTGAGCGAGTCCGTGCTCAATAATAGTAAACGTACATTTCCGCCACATGCAGAAGTAAGGCTCATTGGCTATTTTCCCCGGAGTTAAGACTATCGACCCCGTTACACCCGCAAGGTTTCAAGTCCAGCAGCCTTTTATAAGTACGGGGGTAGTTAACTTGTAGACTGGTCTTGGACATGCCTTCTGCCATCTAGTAATTGTTACAAGCTTGGTCACTACTTCCCAGACAGAGTCCCTGAAGTTCCCATCTTGCCTCATCTTTCATTACAGTCTTTTTAGCGTGCCGATAGAGGAAAAACTACATCCCGCCCTTTCAAAATGGTTTTGAAGTTATACGACGGTCCAGCCCCAAACCCATTGGTGGTACGCTTGTTCATACTCGAGCGCGGGGGGCTCGAGCTAGACGTTGAGCAGGTGGATATCATGAACATGGAAAACCGAAGACTGGCATACCGCACAAAAGTCAACCCTCGCGGTGAACTCCCGGCCCTCCGCATCGACGACGAGACCGCCTTGACGGAGATCACAGCCATTTGCGAGTACCTCGACGAGGTTGCCGCGGGGGGCAAGTCTCTCTTTGGGGAGACGCCGCTCGAGCGCGCAGAGACGCGCATGTGGCTGCGCAGGATGGACCTGGAGATAGCACAGCCGCTGATTTCGTGGTTCCGCAACGACCCGGCCACAATCGACTTTTACCAGGGCAACCGCACGCCCAGCCCCGAGGCGCGGGTGATGCAAAAGGTGGCCATCAACCAGGCCCTGAACCTGTTGGAGGATCAGCTCGAGGGCAGAACCTACCTGTGCGGCGACCGCTTCTCGGCCGCAGACGTTCACTTTTACGGGCTCGTCAAGCTCATGGCCACATTGGCTGCGCCGTGGGTCCTTGCTCCAGGAAGGAAAAACGTCGATGCCTACTTTAAGAGGATTGACGGACGCAAAGCAACTCAGGATGCACAAGCGCCTTTCGGGTCACATGTATCTGTTTAATGATTGGAATTTTAATAGTCTTGGACTAATTTTTTTTTTTAAAAATCTCTCTTTCTAGTCTATAACTCTGCTTCTAATTTCATGGTGCCAAATTCAAATAGACATGTGAAGTCGTACTGTTCTTTCGAGCACAATCAATAAGGCTAAAGCCAAGATGGAGAAAACACCCACCAGGATGTGGTCTGAAAAGTCTCTCCGCGTCTTGGTTATGTTGTCCACCTTGTACATGTCCATTTCCATCAACTTCTCCCGAAAGAAGGCAATCGGCGGGTCAACGGGATCAGCCATCCAGTCTCCCAGATCAAGCAGCGTCTTCATAAAGAGTTTGGCGAAGAATGCAACGACGGGGTTAGGGTCCCCGATGTTTTGCGTCCTGCGGGCCCCGGGGGGCACAAAGGTGAGCAGAAAGCTCCGTCCGACAAATTTCAGAGGCCTGCGGCAGAAGGGTTTCGGTTAGCTTCGGGACGCTTAGGGTTGGATGTTGAGGCAAACGCCCACCTTGGGAACCAGAGCTCGCAGAATTGGTCGATAAAGGCAATGGCTGTTTCGTGGCCTTTTTGTCGTTGCTCGGGCGTTCTTTGGTCGTTGAAATCAAATCCATCATACCAATACCAGAAACTTTCCATTTCCTCCCAGGTCCGCGGGTAGTTCTCGCCCATAGAACGTGACCCGTTGCTGGGCTCCGATTTAAAATAGCTGGCGAGCCGTTCGCCCCAAAACGGGTATGCTGCCTGTATTTTCGGATGAATCTCCCTTGCCCTCGCACCTGCCGTCTTGCGAATCCAGGTTTCAAAGTAACTAAGCCCAATGATGGCCGTTTGAGCTTCCCACGGAAACGAATAAGTGCCAGGCACGCGTTTCCAGATTGCGGAATGAATCTTGTTTACGTCGTTGGCGTACTTCTCGGACTCGGCAGAGCAGGCGCCGTAATATGCCCAGTGCAGATTGAAGAGCTGCGTCTCGTAGTAGCGCTGGTGGCCGCGCCGGATTACCTTGCCGCCGTGAATTGCGAGTGCGCCGGAAGGTGTTGCGGTCAAGGAGCAGAAGATGGCCGCGTAGCCCAATGCGGTGCCAAAGTCGCTGCCATAGTACATCCAAGCAGTGCGGATGATTTGGTCAAATTCTGTCTCGGGATCAAGCTATTCAAAAAAGAAATCAGGTATGGCCACTTAAAATGTGTCAGTTTTGATCCGGAATTATAAAATACCTGGTCGAGATATTTGGATATCCATTTCCCCTTGCGTTCCTCCCGTGGCGGCCATTGTGGAGTGATACGCGTGGGCTGCGGGAGTGGTCTGAATGGTCGGGGGTTGTTCTTGTATTGGTCAAACGTATCTGTGCCAGGAGGAAGGCCGTTGGTGAATTCCAACTCATATGGGCTTTCCTTTCTGAGTTCCACTGTTTCTTCTGTCATCTTTAATCTAGGGCAGGCAGGTGTTTGACAATGGTCAGATGAAATTGGAGGATGATGAGACAATTAATTGTTGCTGTCTTTATCTGGTACAGCAGGAATCTATTGCTTCCTACAAGAGGTTTATATCAATTCCATAGCTTCGTGCTATCCAGGGCAACGGTGCCGCCGGTATCCGAAGAATGAGATAAACTCGGTGGTTCTGAGCCTCCGTGCCCGAACCAGTCCATATTTCTTGTTTCTATCAAATGTGCCGCATGATATCAACGCCCTGCTTCCATATGCCATTTTTCTTCCTTCTAACCTGCAGAGATTGCACGCGATTGCTTCGGTGGAGCGGAGCTTTCGGAAGTTGAGGGCTTGTGAAAGTTCCGATTATTAATAACGTCCGTTCGTTGATGGGCATGCTGAGTCTCGATGTGGGTTAGGGCCCATCTCGCCAGCCACACTGTTTCGGGCAAATAGCCCAAAGCTGTCGACAAATGCAAGTTTCTGCTAACCTAACCCGGGGAAGGCTAATGGCAATGACCCCCATATTCGCATTCGCTTGTCGATGCGCGCACTCGCTTAAGCATATATCAAACTCCTGGGCACGGCGGTGACCGCATGCCATGCAAAGGGAGCGATCTGCAGAAGTCAATGCGGTGACAAATAAAGAGGTGCCGCTAGGGGAAGGATCGGGGATAGATCGGGGACGCATCGGCCGCCTCAGAGCTGGTCATTCCTCAGCCATCGGACCAGTCGGCTATATCTCAACACTTGAAGCCTCAACTTGAAAGCTCCGTTTAAGCGCCACCGCATCACGCCAACTCGTGGCTTGTTGACTCGATAATCTTGTAAGCCGGCAATGATTTGCTTTACACCAGCTGCCCGTCACCCTTCCTCCATGAGACGCTCCACCATGACTGGCCCTTCTTCGTCGGATCACAAGCCAAGGCTTCAATCAAGTTGGCGGCCTCGTCGCTGTCCCACATGCCTTCCCTCCTGTGCATAGAGCGCAGCAAGGCGGCCCCTCTCTGCTGGACATGTTCGTCTTGAGACAGGACGCACGACATGGCAAGCGCGACGATGATGTTGGAGCTAAAGGCAAAAGCAGGAGTGGCTTCCCGCTTGTGCCAATTGATGACCAGCTCGGCCTCGTGCTGAATGCCGTAGCAGGCGTCGGGCTTGATAATATCGTCGGGTCCTCGCATCTGCGAAAATGCTTTCCAGACTGCTCTTTCCAGGCACAGGAGCAGGATCCTGTAGCGGTCGTCCTTTGACGTGCCTTCTTCTTTTAGTTTTGCCTTGAGCGTGTCGAAACGCTCGCTCCAGGTGTCAAAGGCCTGGCTTGTAGCTGCGATGACGTCGGGATTGTAGGGAGTAAAGTAAAACCGCCCCTTGGCTTGTGTGGGGTGAATGGCCTGGCTGTGGACGCCGGGCTGCTTCGCCATGTACATGGCAGCAACGTGCCGTCTTTTCAGGCGAATCAGCGATGCTGCCGCATCCTCTATCAATTGAAATGGTGCAGTATCGTCCCAGCCGCTGGACTCGGGCGCGGAGCAGAAGTAGAGATCCGGGGCAATATCGATGCCTGTGTACACGGCACCGTGCATAGCATACGTAGCCAGAATATCTTCGATGTCGTTCAGCAGCTTGGAGGACTTGGCGCTCGTCTTGTCGGGTCCGCCAATCTGCGCGCTCCGCCGACGAAGAGATGAAAACAGCTCCGACCCTGCTTGGATGTGACGAAGCGATTCGGCCTGGCGGCCCAGGAGATTCTCGATGCAGACAAAGGCCACGCAGCAGATCAGGACAGTCTCTATTCTCGGTATCAACCCGTCGCCGGTAATCGAGTTGATGTGGGAAATGGCCTGGTTGTACTGCACGATGCACGTCGTCTCAAACGTGTCCGACTGCAGGCTTCCCGCGCCGCTTGCACGCTTGGACTTGAAGTGCCTGTGGGCGGCCGCCAGGGCGCAGATGGCGTGCTTGATGGGCTCCACGGCGTGGCTCAGGGGCAGCGCGTGGCTGTTCCAGAAATCCGTGGGCAGCAGGCCCATTCCAAAATCCTGGATGGCGCACGTCTGGATGTGGTGGTAGAGCTCGACCTCGACCGACGACAGAGACACACCAGTTGCAGGGAACACGGTCAAGGAATTGCGAGGGCAAATGTCCCAGTGGCGGCGCCAAGTCAGCTGGGCCTTGGGTTTCGTCTCCCGTGGTTTCCGCATGGGAATGGCCGGGTAGCCTTCACACCCGTAGCCGTCCCGGCTGCATCGGTTGCAGTGCGGTCTCTCCTCGTCGCATTTCAAGTGGCGTCGTCTGCAAGCGCATAGTAAGTATGAGCATCATCATCAGGCATGGTTGGAAGCATCGTCAACTAACTTGCTTGGTCTGGGGTCAGCGTCAGATCAATCAAAAGAGACCAAGCTCGGTCATGGGAGGGGGGGTTTAAATGCTAACCAGGTAACACATCCGGTCCTCACTCTGGCGGCCTTTGCCCGATTCCACCTTTTCTTGGGAGGGTTTGTGTCCATTGTCCTGTCCTGGTAATTGTGGTATCAAGACCCCGGGTAATAGCGGGCTCAGCTGCTTTTTAACACAACAATGGCAAATTCAGCGGCCTTGCGCCCTTTGGCAAGTGCTTTTGCGCTCATACTTTATGTGGTAAACGGGGCGCCAATCTTAGCGCCGCCTGGTGGCACGGCCTCATTGGCATGGTCCTGAAAATCGTGTCATTTCCGTGGCTCAGGCCCATTGTGAACAGTGCCAGGCGAACAGTCGCCAGGTTGGCCCGGCTTCATTTCCCGAGGGCCCGTGTTGCCGCTCGGCTCAGCACAAGGCTGACGTTTGGTCATGCCAAGTGATCCTGAGCTCCCCATGCAAAGCCAACTCAATCTTGCTCGCCCTTTCAGGACAGGGAGGCCCTTCCAATAACGGCCCCACCGGAGGGCCAATTGTTGACTTGCGCTCGTGTTTGAAGATCCGACGTCTCAGATGCACTACCATAGATGCAATCGGGCTTTGGGCTTGGAAACAAACGTGACCGCGCCCTATGTCAATGAGCTAAATGCAGAAGTAGATAAAAATATGAAAATAGAGTTTTGAAACTCAGAGCGCGACTGTATATAAATCATCCCAAAAGAAAACTTTCCGAGGCCAAAATTCGTGTTCCAATTTTCACATTTAGGTTGCTCTGAAACCGTTAAAGTGAGGGCGCAGTCATGGTCAAGTTAGGCGGGGAAAAAAAAGTATTGAAAAGCACCGAGATGACGCAGCATCTCGGTGTACACGACAAAGTTATTCATTTTCTTACCTTAGAATATTCATCTTTAATATAACCAATTGCGCCAACAACTCCCTGCTGTCTCATGGACTGTTTCCTCGTCCAAATTATACCCAAGCCCACCAAAAAAAAACTAACCGTCTAAAATAGCATTGCCGTTACCAGCGTATCATTACAAATTTATGTATTCCCACTTCCTTGCACTTGTATTTCAAAGCACAAAAACATCTGCCTCATCAGGATCCACCTGTGTATCCGTCCTCGTTGTTCCCTGGTCGTGCGAGAGATTGGATGTGTACAGCTCTACATGTGTCAAGATGTGAATATCGTATGGGCTGAGCGACTCAGGGAAAATGTCGTGTTCCAACGTAGCCGTGGGCAAAAGTTTGGGCCGCTCCATTGTTCTAAACCGGGCTGGGAGATCATATATCTCTGGCAACGTTCCATTGCTGAGGCTGTACTCCATCGACGTGGCCAGGGAGAGGTAGAACTTGGGGTGTTTGCGGAGGATGTCGGTCCAGCTTTTCGACGAGGACAAGACAATTTGCGCATTCGAATTACTTGGAAAGGCATTGGTAAACAGCAGATGGTGAAACGCATCCACGCTCACTCGAATGCAGTGGAGGATCCAGTCCACTCCGTTGAATCGCGGACGTGATAGCTGAATGGCCTCGATGAGACTCACGAACCGCGATTGTCTCTGCTTCAGAATCGCAGCTTCCGGGTTGAGATGTGACGGATGGCCGGCTGTCTGCAAGAGCTTGAGGTCGAGAATTTGAAGGGCTACAGGAAGCATGGACAAGCCCACAATGCTGAGCGGTAGACAGTGAGCCAGGCGCAATCGAACCAGGTTTGTCAAACACTGGACCAGCTGAGAGGTTGCGATTGTCACTCGATTTCTGTCCAGACTATTATCGGGTTGGCTGGGGTCAACTAGGGATGCTGATCCAACTCCAAAAATGGTCATCTCCTGATGACTCAAAGTCAAATCGGCTGAGCTGGAAGTCATGTCAGCAATCAAGATGATTGATTCGGCTATCCTCTGGATCGATCACTTACTGATAGTACATGACGACAATGTTTGTGAATAGGATGATGAGTTCCTCGGATGCCTCTATGGAACCACCCTGGGATGGGTTCTTTGTTCGTTTTTGCAGTTGTAGATGGAGGAAGGAATCATGCCACTCCTTCAGCGCGGCTCTGCATGTGCGAATTCGGCTCGCCTGTTCAGCTTCTTGTATGGGGGTATATTCGACATCCTCGATGGACCAATGATTTGGCACGAGGACATCAGTCAGAATAACACAGAGCTCAAGCAGCTTGGTTAGAATTTCCACAACTGTCCTCTTGGTGCTCTTGTCGTAAATGGTGGAGTAATGAATTTCCTCGGCAAAGTCGGATATGTCCAGGGGAGGATGGCTCTCGAAATCAAAATCGTCTCTGGTTACTCTGATGTTTTTGCGCGCGGCGAGCGGCATAACTCGGTCTCGAATCATGCAGCACCACCAAACACGTTTCAAGCTACGCCTCAGCTCTTCATTTTCCACCGTGGCTGGTCTTGCTGCCAGAGGCAGAGTGTTGTAGCGGTCAGCACCGGCTTCTCTGGCATGCTTGATTGCCTCGCCAAGCCAGGTCGGCGCGAGGCTCTTGAACGAAGAAGGTGGTTCAGTGTAGTAGCAGTGCGAGAGCAGCAACGCTGCCTGGGCAAGTGCTACTGACGATGGCTCAAATCGAGAATCGTACAGGAGCTTGATGTGTCAGCGTGGAACATGCGTGATTGGGTCAGACAAATGACACGCATACCTTGGCTCGCATGTGAAAGATGGCCTTTGCTTGATGTATGTCGTGGAAGCTAAGCCCCGCTATCAAGCTCGTCGGTACGTACTGCAGAGTTTGATTGATTTAAGCCACGGAACGACAGCACGGAATTGTTGGCTTTACTCACGCTTGCAGAGGTGTACAGCATTCCATATAAGACGAGGAGGGAGAATCTGCCATCCATGATGAGGGCCAGGGTGGACTTGGATCGATGCATCTCGAAGAAGTGGACCTCATCGATGATGGGGAAGAGGGGATGGATGTGAACAAAGTACTGGTGATAGAACTGGTCAAGGGCGCACTGGTCCGGAATGGTGAAGCAGCCCTGGTGGTTGAGGTAGTGGACAGTCCTCGACTCCATGGATGCAACGTTTGGCAGGAGGTTTGTCAGCTCTACCTGGCTTGGTGCCGTGGAGGGACATGATGACGACGGTGATGGGCTTGAGACGGGCTGGGGGGAGCCGGCGGCAAGGCCGGAAAAGCCAAAGGGCGTGTGGAGGCTCTGGTTTGCAAACTCCTCGATTTGCATCTTGGATATTGTCTCGGCCCAGGCATTGGCTGAGTCATTATCACAGACGGTGGTGCTCTCGGAGGAGATGGAGGGCCTGGGCCGAGGTCAGCGTTGTCCGTCATCTGTCACATCGGCCGCCCGCCATGGCATGCATGCGGGCGCAGATCCAATCTCACCATGAGCGGTCATTCGCCATGAGGGTGCAGGCCTTGTCGCCCATGTTGCAGTTGACGCAGCGGCCCGTGGCGTTGAGGCGGACGCATCGAATCTTTTGCGTGCGGCACTGGAGGCATGCGGTGGAAAAGCGGCGCCTGGACTTCGTGCGCTGCACGCGTCGCTGCTGCAGGTGCTGCTGCTGCTGATGCTGCTGCTGGCTACTACCGCTCGCAGCATCCTTGCTGCTGGGCGGCTGGGCACCGCGCGGCGAAACCATGTTGGATCGGGCACGAAAGGAAGTCTCACTGTGACGACAGCGGCTTGGGTGTCCAAACAGAGTAGTCGAGGGCCGGGAAGCGTTGGGTCTGCCGGCCTGCAGCGATGGCTCCTGGAGGGGGCATTTGTCAAGACGCGGTCGTGGAGTTTTCGAAATTGGCCCAAGTGGAGCTGGACGTGGGCGGAAATCGGCAGTTGGCCCAAACGGGGGGCCGCATCGCCACCCGCCTCCGTCTCGAGGCCCCCCACGCCTCCTCGAGCCGAGGCTGGTGGAGCCAGGGGGCAGCGCCATGGCCAGCCCTGAGCCCAGCCGCGGCCTCTCGACGGCGTCATTCGTCAGGGGCCCTGTCCCGGCAATGCAGAGAACCTTAAGCTCGCGCCGCAGCGCCAGGGGGAGGAGGAGCCCTGATGGGCCTGATGGGCCTGTCTCGCGCTGTTCGTCCGGGGCCCCGCGAAAGACGTCGTTCCATCCCGGCCTCGAACAAGCAAAACTACCGGCTCCACGAGCCTAACAAGGTTGCCACCTCCTGCCGGCCTATCAGATACCGAGCAAACGCCCTGCTGCTGACTGGCCGATGGGCTGTTGGTGCCCTCCAACCCCACAGATGGCGGATGACACTTGGTTTAAGTTGCAGATTAGCGAACCATCAGTCTTTCCGTCAGCCATTTTCCACGTGGGATTTTCCTAGCAGCCAAACTATGATAGAGAACCATCTTTCCTCCCCTTGTTCAAAAGGGCCAAGCCCAGCCCGAAGCCCTGGGACCTGCGTCACTCGCTCGTCGAAAACGCCAGCCCGCTCTTCTCCCGGACCGCTCCGCAGATGGCCGTAAAGTCGCCCCGGCCGTCAACAAGACCCGGGTTTCTCGCAGCCACTTTGTAGCTCTCCAGCTCTACGCCGCACTCGTCGGCCATGGCGTTGACGTGCGCGGCCACCAGCAGCACTTTGTCGACGCCGTTGACAATGCGGCCCACGTCGAAGCAGGACCCCGACACCATCCGATTGCTGTAAAACAAGTGGTGTGGGCTGTCTGGGAATAGCGCACCCACCAGCTTCTGGCCGCTGTCGACGCCGACGCCGCGCTTTTCAGCTAGCGTGTAGAACTCGGCCAGTTGCTGTGCCACGGTCAACGAAAACAGGTTCTAGCGGAGCTTAAGCCGGAGGGCGTTGTCAGCTGGGTGATTTGACAGATCAATACGCGGTTTGCCGATGCTATCCGAAATGGGAATTAACTAGACCTCTCCAGCTGGTTATGTAATTGCGCTTGGCTTACTCACACGCCTTCGATAACGGCTTGATGTGCCGGATGGCCTCAGCCTTCCCGGGCGTTATGCAAACCAACTTGCCAGCCTACGCTAGTTCTGGAGGACCAACAACTGCCATGGTTTGTTAGAAAGCCAAGTGGCAGCCCCGGTTGGCGCATCAGCTCACCGAGAATGGCAATAAATTATCCGCCTGCTGCTTCGATGCGTTGAGCCAGCTCAATCGTGTCGGCCCCGCTCATCGTCGAGCACTCAACCACAATGGTTCCTTGGAGCTCTGCATGAGCCACCGCATCAAACCACACGTCCTCTGCGGCTTTTTGGTCGTACAGACATGATCACACAACATTGGCGCGGCTGATGGCTTCAATTGCTGTCTTGGCTATCTCCACACCGCTACCGTGCTGAGCTTCTGGGACCTCTGCCAAGTGAGTGGCCTTGCTTTTCGTACGGTTCCAGATTATCAAAGGTTGCTTCAGATGACCTCTGGCAGCCAGTTTCAAGGCCATACCTTGTCCCATGGCTCCCAGGCCTACGAACGCATGCTGCTCCGTCATGTTTGCAATGAGATACAGTTGAAGTGTCAGACTTTCAACAGAAAGTGAGCCATGTAACTTGATAATTATGAAATGTGCCGAAAGCAATCTTAATATAATCGTCAGCCAATGAAATTCTCAAGCTCTATCCTATCAGAGCAATGCGAGCCGTCTGATCCTTCATCGCCATCGCCGTCCTGCCCCACTCTCACCTAAGATTCTTTGCATTTAGCCTGACACTTCACCAGTTGCTTGATGGTATTGGATTCTCAGCTAACCCGCAATGAACATCAGCACTAACACGGCATGGTACCTGCGTTGTTGATCAATATGCTCCTATTTGTCCATGAATGCGGATTCTCGCTCACGCGGTATCTGAATGCCAAGCCGGGTGACCAGATCCGATTCCGCTTGGAGATCTGCCGCTCCGAGACTCCAACTCCACCACAATACTACGTTCCAACGTGTGAAATGCCGCAATGATCACTATCCGTTCGACTTCGGCCTTTCGGGCTTCGCGCTCAGATTCAGAAACAACTCCACACTCGGTAACCCATGTAAGTCCGGCCTATTTCCGTCCGACAGTCTTGCCGCGTATCGGGGAGACATTTGTCTTTTCTCTTTTCTCTTGTCAACCCTCAACAAATTTTTGCTACAGGAATCCCTGGTCCAATGGCTGCAATGCCAAAGTGGATCCAGTATCCCTTTCGGTTTGCGATTTTGTGAATTTGATTCGACCATCATTGTGCAGAGGTCAACTCAGTGCCTCGCTCTTCCAAAACTGTCGTCCTCTCCTCAATGGACTCGCGAAGAACGAGAAATTCATACGTGACTATGATTCGAGATACGATGGCGCTAGCAATCATCCGGATGATGATGGGTACCGCGTCTTCGACGGAGATGAACAAGACGGAAGAAAAGAGCAAAGTGCCGAAAATGAGGTGAATCGAGGTAAACACAGTGGCGAGCAGGGACAAGGAAGCAAATGCCCAAGACTCTTTCCGCACGTAGAAATGGATTTCAGCACGTCGAGTAAAAATATCTGCACAATTTACCAGCCAAAACCTGTGCTTTCGCTCGTGTCTCTCCTGTCCTCCCGACCTGGATGACAGTCGGATGCGCATTGTCAGGGTAGCCAAGAGATGCATTACCCATCCAAGGAAGGCCCAAAGAAGAACAGCGTACTCCTCGTCGGGTAAGACGGTGAATATCGCCCGAGCACCCAGTTCCCAGGTCAAATGACCCACATTTGCCACGGATGCCAACGCCAAGGCATATTCAATAATTATAACGACCGAGTCGAGCCTTTCCAATATACGGGGCCTTGACGCCGTCCTCTGCCGCAGGCTATCAACGGCCGCATTGTATTCCGACGACCGAACAGACATGACAGCCGGGGACCCCATAGCAACAAAAAGTGCCAGGACTCTCCGGTGGCTGATGAGGGCCAGTATCGCGGTATCCTGTGGGCGGAGACCAAGCGTGGCGACGATGCTGGGGAGCAGGCCCATCATGATGGCAGCAGCCGCCATTTTATTCTTGATCAATTCGGGGCTGTTTTCTAATATGCAGTTGAGGATTTCACTAGAACGGGCATCTATCCTGAAATCCTCGAAAGAAGGATCGGCGACGGTGTTTTTCACGCGGTTTTGGAGATACTCGCTGTACTCGGCCGCGCAAACGCCATCCCTGATCATGGACAAGCCCTTGTTGTAATCTGGATAAAAGTCTCCGAGCGGGTTATCCCAGCTCGCTGATGCTGCAGAGGCTGTCATTATTAGCAGCAAGGCGAAGATGCTGAAATGTGGAAAGTGCTTTTGGCTCATAGCTGACTGATGGAATACACCGGTCTTCGTGAAGAATGTTGGCGTGGTCTCCCTTGGGTTGCGCCAAATTGCCGTCGTCCTCCTTGTATTCACAAACATCAAAACCAGGCTGAGATATAAATCTTGGCGCGAGCTTATTTCCTGCATGCAGGGGGTACATGACGCAACAATGCAATGCTTTTACTGGTGTCGTCTTGCTAAATTGGGGGTTGTGGTGTGGTCAGCTGGACGCTTGGGGGCATGTGAAAGGCCCTTATCGCATCCCCGCATGTCTCAAACAGGTTCCATGATGCGACCGGTAGCCTAACCAGCAATGGCTTTGACAGAAATATAGGCCGAAAAGAAAAAAATAAGCATATTTTGAAGTCAACAGTCTGGGTTGAGTATGCTATAGGGTAGTCACATACGAATATTCCGGAATGCATTACACTCTATTCTTCCACGCAATAATGCATGCCTGCTGAATGAAAATGCAAAAGGAACCGGTTTTTTTTCTATACATAAATGTTGGTGAATCTTTTTTTTTTCGGTTCTTCCAATAATTGCTTAGCTTTGAACTTCACACGGCCTCTGAAAAGAGACAGCCAAGTTCGGCTTACTCCGCGTTTCTGCTTAATTACGACAAAGTGCACCCCAGGTACAGAAAATTCGATCGAAGCTGCGTCATAATATATAATATAATATGGTACATGAAGCTACTTCGCATGTTGGGGATGAGTTTGGTGCGGGAACAGGCGTTGGCGAACGTGATAAATAATACATCATGAATTAAACCGGCCGTAAATAGATTAATTGCGGTCAGACTATTCTCACCCGGATCAGTTATTTCCGGACAGACTCGGCAGAGGTTAATTTGCAAACTCCCTTTCCGCCTTGACCATGAATCACTCCCATATCCCACTCGGCCCCCGCTTTCTCGGTGCCACTAGCCATCCGCCTTGTCCACATTCATCCCCATCCACAAAAAATTGCAAACCACGCAAAAAGAAAACATCGCAGGTCACGGTGGGGGTCGAACCCACAATCTCCTGATTCGTAGTCAGACGCCTTGCCATTGGGCCACGCGACCAATGTTGTTCGATGGTGAACGGTGGCCGTCTTCCATACTAAACGGCAATCACGGAGGGGTTGCGACGATCGAAAAGGAACAAGTTGCTTTTGTTGATATGCACAAACTGAACGAGCCAACGCCTTTTTCTTTCTTTCCTTTTTTTTTTTTTTTGCGAATATATTTACACTTGCGGAGAAAGCCTACCGGTATCAGCAGCCCTCCTTGCCACCGCTTGTTTTTGAAGATACAGGGCCAGCTGCTCATCCATGGTATGCAGTGTTTTGGGGACGCTCATCGACGTGGGTATGTCGCCGCAGAGCTCCGGAAACGGAGCGAAAAAGTCGGGCCCCATGGTCCATGCGTTGAGGTCCTGGAGGCGTTCTTGAAATACGGGCGACAGCTGGAATTGGCCTGTTTCCGAGTTGTGCAGGTACGTGTCTCGGAAGCCGAAAGGCCACTTGATCTTGAAGTTGGTTTGGAACAGGTCCCAGAACATGTTGGTGCAGTATCGGTGCTCCCCGAATATGAAGCGCTCACGGATTCCTGGCCTTTGCACCTGTGTCAGTTTTGCCCTGTGGCAGACATGCTCGAGTACATACCATACGAAATAGTCAATGGCGTGGGTGTGGAAAAGGGCTTGGGATGGCCTGAGTAATGACTTAGTTTTCTTTACGTTGCGCCAGTTGAGCTGTCCCAGCTTACCTTTGCATATACCAGCGTGGGAGCTCTGACTGCCGCGCTGCATTTGGGTCCCCGTGATAGACCATCATCAGATGCATAAGCTTCAGGGCCGCAAGCCGTTCGACCGGTCCGCACCCTTTGAAACAAATCTCATCTACCTTCTTCAACTTGCGCCACGCCTTTGTCATCTTGCCTGCCTGCTCGACACTGTCCCATCCTTCGATAATAGCTCGAACAGGAGTGTCGTGGCCGGACAGGTCCTCCGTCATCAACTCGATTTGCGTCATCCGGGTAGCCTTTCCCAGGGCCTCATTCGCCGTTCGCCAGGTATTTGGAGGCAGCGCGGCGTCTGCACCGTCAGACATGGAACAGTAGCAGGCGAGTGGAGGCCGAGGGGCATTGGCATCATCGCCTATGCCCTGAGAATGCTGGCAGTCGGGAAGCGGAAGGAGAGAATCCACTGGCAGCTGTGATGCACTCCCCTCGTCAGGGGTGATGATGGTTGTGTCCGAAGGAAGCATTCCACCTAGGCAATCAAGCGTGTCCCGCGAGAGGGGGGAGTTGCTTGCCCACGGCTGCAGCGACCACGAAACCAGATCCAATTCGGGCCCCCCAGGAGTCGCAGAGCACGATGCGGAGCCTGATGGATTTAGCGGATCCACCAGACTCTCGGGCGTGGGAAGCTCGGGTGCATCCTCGCGTCGTTCATCCGGCGATGACTTGTTCGCGGGGGCATCCGTGACCTGTCGTTCGATGATGGTACCCAGCGACCTCAAGGTGGCGACGGCCTTGTCTCTCTCCTTTGTGACTCGGGACAGCTGTTCCAGCAGCGACATGGTCTGGGAGTTGGTATCATTTTTCTGCAGATGGGCGACCATGGACTCGAGCTCTGCGATGCGGTTCTTGGTGCGCTCCCTCGCGAGCCGCTGCGCTTTGCGATCGAGCTCTCGCTTCTTGAGCCGACGAGACTCTGCCAAGTCCTCTTGGCTCCTCTCGGCGACGGGCTGGCGGTTCTCCATAGTCAATGAGTGAATGGCTGTCAGTGCGTGTGGGGGAGCGAATGGCGACGGGTTATTGTGGGGAAGGACGGCTGATGGGATAAATACGCCCTGGCAGAACGGCAGAGCGTGTATGGGCAGCGTCGATACAGGTAGAGCGAGGAGTATCATGTGATTCGAGTCAAAGCGCAGTCAAAGCGCCCAGAACAAGGAAAAAAAAAGAAAGGAACGCTCATCGACTTGGCGAGGGACTGGCTTCGGTCGCCAAGCTAAGGGCCTGGCCGACGCCGCATCGACCAGTCAGGGCCCGCGGAGTTGAGGGCTGTCAACAGTCTCAACGATGTCTGCCATCAGCAGTGCCTTGCACATCTGTCTCGAACTTGGAGCGCCGTGTCGATCGCAAGGTCTGGACTCGGCCATGGCAATCGCCAATATATCGCCAGCCCAACCGAGCAGCCTCCCGGCTTGCGACATTTGCCTGGGCCGATGCGATTGTGTCCAAGAAGGGTATGGCCGTGGGCCCATGGGGCCAGGCCCCTCAAACAAGTTACCTCCTAATGCAGGTGTGACCTACATGGTAATTGTCATCGTGAGCACTGTACATGTGTATCATGGGGACCCTGGCACATACATGAAAAAAAAAACCTGCAAAAATGTATCGGCATGCATGAGGCCTGCCATGAATAACCTGCCGAGTCATGGCCAGGCCGCCCGTACAGCCCCTGAATTTGCTAAAACATTAGAGTTTTATGCGTGAGCACGGAGAAACCCGGATGCAAATTTGGCGTCATAGAGGGCTTTGTGAAAGCATGCACAAATATATCCCCTTGTATAAACCACATCCCCAGCCTACTGTGCCCGATCGGATGCGAACCACGGCGGCATCGGCGGCGGGGAAGCCGGATGGTGACATCATGCTTTGCCAAAATGGAGGCGTCAACATTGCGGTAGTCGACATGTGGCTGGTTCGCAACACCATTCGCTCGGACTTGTCCCGATCATTAGCTGGTCTCTTCGTCTTGAATATGGCTATTCTTGCAAGATGAAGAAGTAGGCGAGTGCCTGTCGCAACAGCGGTGAAGTTTGCAGAAAATGACCATGTCTCACCAAAGCTCAGCCTGAGTATGTTTGCCTTTTGCCCACATAATCAACTTTCCGCCTTATTGGAGAGTCAGGGAGCGTTAATCAGTTGGCGGCTCAATTTTTGATGTCAACAAGATCCGGAGCAAAAGGTCCGGCATGATGAGTAACCTGCGAACGTTAGCGAATATACCAGCACTTGAACATATTGCAAAGATTACCTCTGTTCTTTCTTTAGCTTTCTTCAGAAATTGACCTTCAAACTCCCACAAAGCCATGGTCAACTGCGTGTTTTTATTGAAGAATGAGAAGTCTGATGCCAAGCGAGTGAGATGATAGCCCGCAATAGTGGTGGAGTTGGTCCTATTGGACTATTAGAACGCCAAGGGTATTGTATTTTACTTGTCGGATTTCCCAGGGGAAGCCGACACTCGTTGTACCGTTCTCCAACGATGATTGCTGGGGGCGAGGCCTTGCAGTCAATGCTCATTCACGATGGCTCTTGGGCTAAAGTGTAGGAATCAAGTTCTTTTTTGAAAACTTGGCTCGATTGTCCGCCAGCTGTGTGCAAGACTGGATCGGGTCGAGGATGGTATGCCGCTCTGTTTTGAGGCGCATGAAGACGTCTGCAGCGGATGACATCCGTGGACCCTTTTGGGAGGCGAATCTCAAAACGACCTGCAGTGGTTAATTCTCCATCAGCTCAAGCCCAAGTCCCGGCCGATCATGATTTGCCAGCTCGTGTCGCAAGCCCCAAACCGCTTGTGACCGCGAAAATGCTTGGCAAATTGGAAAAATTGAACAAACCTGATCCTGACACATCCTCGACGTCTGCACTTGACTCGAGGAAATCGCGCACGGCAGGTGTAGCAAATATTCGACGCCGCCCTATGATGTGGTGGAAGAGGAGCATTGCGGATTTGACCGAACGCTACTGTTGTCAAGAGCTAAGGGTATTCATGGCCGCATCGAAAATAAGTATTCCCTCTGGGATCTCGGAATTTGTTTTGGCCCGTATACATCAATCACCCCGAGCACGGGGCCAACGGCTGCTAGCGTACCCCAACCATCGAAGTCAGAGATGCTCATGTCAGTGAAGTTTGGTCATTTACGAGATATCACAGGTGAATGCCCGCTGGCGTTTACCTCAGTCGTAACGATTGGTCGATGGAAGTGACCAAACTTTGACGTCAATAAGTATATTTTTTGCTTCTTCAGGTCGAGTCAGAATGAGCTGACAGCGAATGTCTTAAATGAGTGGGTCGAAATGAACCAGAGTCAGCAGCTGTCCCGCGTTGTTCAAACATGGACCAATCGAAGCTACTTCCTGGCCTTGTCCCATTTGGCTAATGATGGAAAAGCCGAGTCCAAAGCTGGGTTAGACGGCAGTTATGAGTCAGACATGGAGAGCATGACAAGGCTGACTCAGGATTTATTGTGTGATAGAATACCATATATCTTCGATATTATAGTATATTCACTTCCAGGGAACGGCAAGAAAATGACACAAGTCTAGATAATTTGACGACTCAGCCATGTGATCTCACTGAGGCGGCCAGGTCTGATTCGAAACAGGTCAACAATACCAATGCTACTTCTCATTGACATAGAAATGGATGAATCATTTTTCCCAAGTATGGCAGACTCAAGTTAACTTACCCGGGGCTGGAAGTAACCTGGGGCCAACAGATATATAACCCTTCCCCTCCCCAGGTGAGCCCTCTAGCGCGTAATATTCACCTAATGCGTTTTATTTGGGTGGTTATTATGTGCGATAGAAAACCACGTCGTGCCTTGGTTTGATTATACGTGATAACATTCATGCTTGGTTGGATGCCCGTTGGGTGCTGTCCGAAAAAATTGAGAACCCGATATAATTGCAGTCACCTATCCGAGAAAGGACATGCTTCCGCTTTTACCTTGGAGTCAAGGGCATCATATTATTGACTTATCGTGGTCTGACAAGTCATTTGATGCAAAATAATTTACTTCTTATTACAGCTAGACGCAGTCCTACTTCATCGGAAAAAAAGAGAAGAGCATGATCTTCTGTTTATGAGGGGGAAAGAAGAGCATCGATTCTTTAAACTTCAATACTACTGATCATCTTGAAGGTGAGCTATGTGCAACGGGTTTCTTTGCACAACTTTATGTGACCATCCCGTCCAAACATTTCTTTTGCCCAATTTCACTACCGACAGAAAGACTAAGAAAAAAAAGAAAGTTGAACCAATATATCTTATTTAAGAAGTTGAGAAATTGTCGGAGGTACGCAAAAATAGCTCACAGGGTGCCTCAGAGCAAACCAGTCTATTGAGCATAAGGAGGATCACCCTTTCTCAAGGAGGGGAGACGATAGGTGATAAGCTTAGGTAAAACCTTCAGCGAGATTTCGCTGAAGCCCACATTGCCATTTTCAAAAAAGAAACAATCAAGCAAAGTGCTGAGGACAATAGCATCTTGGACCAGGTCCAGACGATCCTCCAACTTGTTGCGAACGTCCGCTGGCATCCCATCAAACATCTCGCTCCATAAATTACTCTCTGCCTCCTCAAATTCTTCTGGCATCCAAAACTCCCCGCCGGTATATTCTCCGGCAAGTGTATGAATGCGACCAAATCCAAAACCAAATGGAAGCGGGGTAGACAACTCCCAATCAATTAAGCCTGTGACATTGCACTCATCATCAATGAGAACGTTGACCTCGTTCAAATCATAATGCGCAATCCAAAGGGGCAGCTTTGCAAACTCATCAAGATTTTTCAAGCACTTTTCAAAGGCTTCTTTATAAGGCAATGCTTCGTCCAATGAGGAGGATTGGATAGCTTTGAGGATGGATTCAATGTGAGGTCGAATGGTACTGGCCACTGCTTCGTGGCTGTCCTTAGCAATAAAACCCTTGGAAAAAACCTTTCCAAGAGACTTATTGATAGCAATCCGACCTTGGGCGCCTTTACCAGCAACTCCATGACACCACATCTTCCCTGGCATACGTGGCATGGAGTAAGCCCAAGCACCGTCATTTTGCAGCTCATCGCTGTGGAGTGCTTGGCAGTGCACCAAGCGTTTCGCGGGCAACTTTGAATGCCTCAATGTCGAGCGGTTCAGTACGAAACGGGATAACAATTTCGCGACCATCTTTCAAGGTCGAAAAAAGAGTCCTGCTGAACATTCCCTGCATGGGGGGGTTGTCGAGGCGGGTTGACGGACTTCCTAGGTACTCCGCAATCAGCTTCTTGGCCCATTTGACGCGTTTTGTTGGTGTGTTGAGGGACTTGGGCAAATCTTTGTCAGATGTGATTGAAGGCATTGTGAAGTTGAAAATAGTTCAAAGTAGATTGGAGGCAGAAACAAATGCTATGGCTCTTCAATGGGGTTTGATGTTCACCGCGGGGGGATGCTGGTCTCGATAATAATCACGCCGTGTGGTCACACAAAGAATGTTCAGGTTCAGTGTCTAAAATTATGGGGCAATGGCTGAAAAGATGGACCAGTTGTGGCATTCTCTAATTGGTTAGGTCGGCAACAAATGATTACACCCAACAGGCTGTTGGTTCAGTTCATGGATTGTCCAACTCAAGTGCACGGAAGCAAAAGGCGGTGACCATTTCAATGCCACTTGCATTATGAAAAGATCAAGCAGACACCTCGGACGTGCCCCTGATGATTGATGCTTTTGCCGGCGAAACACCTCAGGACATGGCGCTCAAAACCAATGGAGAGACTCTTGAAAAGGGAACAAAGGGACACTCCATTCTTTCCTGCGCTTTTCAGATGGTTGAACTTGCTTGAGCTTGTCGCTACTGCAAAGAGGAACTCAAAAGTTGGTCTTGGTACTAAACTTGGATTCCGTTCCGTTTTACCTAGTCGCCAGCCACCAGCTACTCTTGTTTCGCAGCCTGGCCGTGATCAAAGAAGCATCGTCACTGTGGCCCAGCCAGTCAGTAAGGCTGACCGTTCCATTTTAGATACAGGTAGCAGTGACAGCCCCAAGAGACTTTGGTTAGATAGGTGAGATTCTCGGACTAGCCGGCATGGCTATTCAGGCTCTGACTGTTCTTGTCACGACAAAACGAAAGCTGCCACGGCCGTAGCCTGCGCAGCTACGCACTTGTGAGAATCCCCCCTTGCTTCATTTCCTATGACAAATGACGTAAATTGTCAAACGGATATAGGGCATTATTTCACTACGCATAAGAGGAGTGCTCACTTTACTTTTCCCGTAGTCGGCAATGTGACGTACTTGCTCTCATTCACCATGCTCTGCTGTCATAATGAACTGCGCTGCGCAGCGCTCGCCAGATTATTTCCTTGTTTAAGCTAACCTGCTTCGTGGCTTAAAACCTAGACGCGTATGCGTTGAATGTTAATCATTAGCTATAGGTTTGCTCGCTCAAGTTAGTTTGTGCAGCAAATACCCGGCTTCCGAAGCCAAAGAATGCTCCGGCCTCAAGCTCGCTTCGCGACCCCAGACTAATTTTGCAGGGTGTTCCCTGTGCTCCGCCGGTCTCACCCCGCATTAGGATGGCGGGGTAACTAATTGCTACTGTACATGGCCCTTCTCAGCGAGACTGTCGTGCTCTGTGCAGAGACAACGAAGCAAGATAAGCGAGTACGCATGCCGGCTTGAGATGAATCTGGGGTGAGAATCGCAATCGGTGCCTGCGCACTTGGCTATGATGCAACTCACCAAGCCTGTGGCTCATTCGAGAAGAATTACACAAAAAACGCTTCCTCAGAATTTATTGACATCTTTTAAGCCCCCGAAGCTTAACTTATGTGCACGGTGCTTTGAAGATCTGCGTCTTGCCGCAAAACTCAAACCGCATCCCCGCCGAAACACTTCCCAAGTAGTCCAGCGGCGTGGGAACAGACCTTTAAATCAGATAGCGCATTGTGCATCTTCTCCAGAAACGCTAAATAATATTTGATTAAGCTTACTGCAAATGAAATAACACAGCCTCCGATTCGTCACCGGGTATGCGTATCCGCCGAGGAATCCTACCATGCATCCCGTTCTTATTCTGGAGTAACCGCCCCGATCACACCCGCTACCCGCAAACAAGTAATAGCGCCAAAAAGAGTCCCTCGCATCTATTTGCCGTTTGAGAGCGCGTTGGCGATGTGATTTTGTCGCCCGGTTCCCGAGCCCTTACCCGCTCTCAAAATGGTGTCGGATCTGGCACCTTTGGCATCACCCTTTGCCGGTTCATTTTGGGTCTATCCTTGAACATCACATAACCCCCCACATCATCAAAAGAATATATGGGGGCCCATGTCGTACCTGTTTTGAGAGTCTGTTTTACCATTTTATTTATTCTTCTTGATATTGCAATCACCTATTCACCAAAAAGCCCATCGTAGACTCAGCAAACTACGACGCAATGGCTGAACCAATCGCCAAAGACCTCCCCCAAAATATAGAAAATGCTGAGCCCAAACAGTAATAATTACTTATTGCATAGTTTTCTGAAAATGCCAAGCTAATGCGGCGCGGTAGAGGGGTATCTGCCAGCATTGACCTGGATCAAGAGGCTGCCGAACGGCGCCTCCGAACAAAAATCGACTGGATGGTGATGCCGACAGTTTGTCTCTTGTATCTTTTCTGCTTTATTGATCGTGCAAATATTGGTAATTCGATGGCTTTCCTTGGTCCTGTGCTAGGGGCCCTTTACTGACAACGTCAGGAAACGCTCGCATCGCCGGATTGGAGGCCGACCTGAACATGGAGGGCTACGATTACAACATTCTCCTCACGCTCTTTTACGTGTCTTACATTGTCTTCGAAATACCATCCAATATTTTATGTAAGATAGTTGGTCCCGGGTGGTTCATTCCTACAGTCACGGTGCTCTTCGGCATCTGCTCGCTCGGGACCGCTTGGGTTCAGAACCTTGAGCAAGCCATGGCTGTCCGATTTCTTCTTGGAGCTTTTGAATCCGGCATGATGCCAGGCATCGCATACTATCTGTCTCGCTGGTACCGACGCTCGGAGCTTACGTTCCGCCTCAGTCTGTACATCGTCATGGGGTCGCTTGCAGGGGCGTTTGGGGGTTTGCTCGCATCCGGGATCCTCACTCTCGACAGCTTCGGCAACCTGCGTAGATGGCGCATGATTTTCGCCATTGAAGGCATCATCACAATATGCCTGGGGCTTATAGGGTTTTTGACCTTGACGGACAGGCCTGGGACCGCGCGTTGGCTCTCGGAAGAAGAGAAGAAGCTTGCGGAAGATCGCATCCGTGCCGAACGTGTTGTGCAGGGTGGCCAGGTCCTTGACCGCCTGGACAAGACGAAATTCCTTCGCGGCATCCTCAACCCGGTCACACTCAGCAACTCGCTTGTTTTCTTGTTTGACAACATTACTGTGCAGGGCCTTGCCGTCTTTGCCCCAACCATTGTTAGAAGCATCTACTCGGACAGGACAACGATTCAACAGCAGCTCTTCACAGTGCCGCCGTACGTGCTCGGCAGTTTCTTCACCCTCTTGTATTCATATCTCAGCTGGCGCACCGACCGGCGTCAAATCTTCATCATCCTCGCAGCGCCTCTGGTCATGGTCGGCTACGTCATGTTCCTTACCTCCGGCAATGCTACGGTCCGCTACGCAGCCACATTCTTGATTGCGTCTTCAATCTTCTCGCTCGGCTCTTTGACCAACAGCCAAGTGTCTGCCAACGTGGTGTCCGACACCGCTAGAGCATCGGGCATTGCGACCAACGTCATGTTTGGCAATGTTGGAGGGCTCATTTCGACTTGGTCATTTCTACCTTGGGATGGACCAGATTATCCCATTGGGAACGGGTTGAACTTGGCCACAACAGGCTCTATTTTGATCGTGAGTATTTTGACTTATATCTGGATGAAGCGGGACAATGTTTCCAGGGCGGCAAACGAGCAGCGAGGTCTTGAGGAGATTGCTGGATTGTCACAGGAAGAGCAAGAGGATTTGGACTGGCGACATCCATCGTTCCGATGGAGGATATAGTTGTAAATTGGCATCAATTTGCCAGACAGACATTGCAAATATGGTATTCATCGCCTTGACACAATTACAAGGCTCAAACGTGTTCAATCGGCCTGACTAGTTCATGTGATTTTGGCGGGTCTGCTCAGCCTCCACCAAAATTTAGGTCCCCATTTAGAGACCTCGGCGACCAACGATAGCGCCAACGCGGTGAAGGCCGTTTTTCATCAGCCACACTTTTCCAACCTCGAGCTGCCTTGATCATTTGCACATGTCAATACTGTACATGAAAATTATACCATAGTGAGAAGTGGAAAACCTGGTCTTTTGCCTTACCACCGCCTCACATCTTCACTTTCAAATCTCAAGAATTCACCAACATGAGTTGCCCCAAAGGAAAAAGAAAAAAGAGAAGAAAGAAAATTCATGACTGAAGGAATAAAATAAAACAGCATCATATTATGGACTATAATTATCTTTTTTTTCTCTCTTCTTATTTTGAAGCCGTAAGGCCCAGGTGCAGGCAATGCAAACCATTCCAGACTTTCGGTGCTTAATTGTGCGGTCGACTCACCTCAAGTAAGGCCTCCTAATAGTCCTAGGTCGACTTTAGTGGATACTGGAATGGACCCCTAAAGCCCTAGTGGGCCAACCACTAAAATGCGGCAAGGCAGGACCCAAGCGCTGGAACTAGCAGTGGAGCCCGCCCAGTAATCGAGTCACTGCCTGCTACAAGCACTCCGTGCACATTAAGCGAGGCGGCTTGGCACAGCCTCGGCCTCAATCAGCTAAGGCTTCCTCAACTCGAATGTAATTAATTCCCTGACGAGAATGCCTAGGCCAAACAGGCCAACAAGGCGACAAGCTCCAATACCATGGTTAAATATCAACTTCACGGTTCCTGTCTCTGAAGGGAAATCTCCCGGGTCATCACTTGACTACTCGCATTCCATTCCACTTCGTCGCAGCGCATTTCGCCATCCCACCTCCATCAACCATCTCGATGACGTCGTTTCGCACCGCAACGCCTCCTCCTGCCTTTGACGATTCCTCGCTCAACCCAGTGCCCGCCTACTCGCCCACCGATGATGCGGCTCTGTACTGCCGAATAGAGCAGGCTGCGGACCTGAAGCTCCCCATCCTCCATGCGCCCACGCCTGACGAGCAGACCCAGCGCTTCCTCCGCATCGTCGACGACCGCACCTGCGACCCCGCCGACGCCGACGGCTGCTTTCTCGAGCGCGATATCGTTGATGCCTTCTTCTCAGCAATCGCAGCCGGCCACGATGACATCGTCGCCAACTTTGTGTCGCGCGGCTTCGTGTCGCCAGATGTGACCAGCGCAAAGGGCGAGACACCGCTGCTCGCAGCCGTGCGCGCTGGCAAAATGCCCATGGTGAGCAGGCTGGTTGCCCTTGGTGCTACAGTAAACGACTTTAGCGCTTCGCCTCCCGCCCAACCAAACCATTACTACCGAAATGATGAGCCGTGTCCCCAACGAACACCGCTGCAGCTCGCCGCTGAGCAAGGACACCTGGCTCTGGTCAGGGTATTGATGGAAGACTACGGCGCCGACGACAGCTTGGTTGCGCCAGATGGTGCCATTGCCCTTCGCCTGGCCGCCGCCAACGGCCACCGCGAGATCGTCAGCTACCTCCCTTCTCGCCGAGCCGGAGCATGGCTGCGGTGGAAGACGACGCACCAAAAGGAAATGAAGCGGGTGCGTCGCGCATTCAAGGGCATCCTCAAGTTTGTCGCCTTCTTCGTCTGGTATCTTCCCAAGGCCATCGTCTATGACCTGCCCAAGGAAGTCGGAAAAGGTGTTTGGAAACGCAGGCACCGCATCGCTGGCTGGTGCAAGCGCAAAGCCGTCGAGCTCCCCGCCCGCGTCAAGAAAGAAATTGTCAAGCTGCCCGGCCACATAAAGGACGGGGCTAAAGAGCTGTGGCAGGGGATCAAAAAAATTCCCGGTTACCTTAAGAGGCTTCTCTTGGCCTTGTGGAGGTTCATTGCTCGCATTCCTTCCGCTATCAAGGGTGTCATCTTGTGGATCGGCCGAGGTCTAAGAACTATCGGCGAATCCGTCTTCCATGTCCTCGCCAAGCTTGTCTCTCTTTTGCACACGGCCATTGTCGCCGTCCTTTCCTTTTTCCGCAGCATCACTGCCAAGGATGTCTGGGACGCCTTCTGCTATCTGGTCAAGGCCGTCTTCGTTGAGACCCCCAAGGCAATCTTTAACTTTATCAAAACTTTTGGCAAAATGTCCTACGAGGCACTTCGAGACCTGTTTGGCTTTTTTGGCAAGTGTGTTTGGTATCTGCTGGCCGGCATCATGTGGTTGGTCAAGTATATTCCCAAGAAGTCGTGGGAGTGCGTCGAGGCCTTGGGTCGATCGACGAGCAAGGCTTTCAGTGAGATTTTGGCCTTTTTGGATCCCAAGAGGATGTAATGTAGACTAATAATTTGCTTGTATGGCGTTTTTGAGTTGGATTGCACAAGGATAGCTGACACTTTGGGCTTTTTATGATCAAGCGAGCACATCAAACTTTTCTTTGTTCGAATTTCTTAATATACGATACCCAATTGATGCAAAAATGAACATTATTTCTGGGCCTTGGTCTTCATTTATGGAGTCAGCACTGTGCCGCAAGACTTTTTCAAATCTATTTTTCATCTTGGATACGTTCCACAGCGTGCGCAGATGTTCAGCTGAGCTAATGCAGAATAGATGTGAGCGTGAGTGGAATGGAGAGCGGTAATTCAGGGGTAGCAAGAGCATGCGAGAACCTTTATCATTGTCTCGATATTTAACATTTAGTATTTGCCAAACATTCGCCAGAGTGAATCTAGTCTAAGCAATGGCATCTTTGGGATCAGCCTTATTCAGACGAAGGCGGCGTTTCCAGTTCATTTTGGTTCTTCTTATGCCACGCTTGGATCGTTCCAGAGGGTAGTTGACGGGAGATTCGCCGCCGGTGAAAATCATAAAGTCGTAGAGAAATGCGCCGGTGAAGGCGCCGCAAAGAGAGCCAACCCACGGCCCGTAGAACCAGTACGGGTTGGTGAAGAGCTCGGAGCCGTAGCCCAGCGCAAAGAGGGCGAGGCGAGGTCCAAAGTCACGGCTGGGGTTGAAGGCTCCGCCCGTCTCGAAGACAAACGTCATGCTGAGACAGGTAATGGCGAGCCCGACAATGAGAGCGTTCATGCCCGCGCCCGGCGGGGCGTTTTGGTCGTCCCCGAGCGCCATGATGACGATGGCGAGAATGGTGGTGCCCATGAACTCGTTGAACAGCGCCGTGGGCTGGTTGATGTATGTGGTGCGCTGGCTGGTGACGAAGCTGGTGATGATGCCGCTGGCATCGTCGCTGAGCAGGTAGTGCTGGATCGAGACGTAGTACACCCCGTAGGCCGCCAGGGCCGCGCAGAAGGCGCCGATGAACTGCGCCGCGAAGTACTCGGGCATCTTGCGCATTGGGAAGCCGCGGTAAAACCACAGCATCAGAGTGATGCTGGGGTTCAGGTGCGCACCCGAGACGCCACCGGACACGTAGATGGCCATCATGGTCGCGAGGCCCCAGGACCAAGCAGTGGTGTTGGGATTTCCAGCCTTGGCAACGGTGACGGAGAGGTCTGCGCAGAAGCCGATGGTGAGCTGTACGAACACAGCCAGCGACTCGGCCAGTGCCTCTCGGTTGTGCGTGCGGATGACTGACCATGCCGTGTGGTTGTTGTGTATCTCATCTTCGACCAATGCCTCCACAAGCGGGTGGAGATCCTCCGAATGAGCCGCCTCGTCCAGGTTGAGTTTGTCAAAGATTGTTTTGGTCCTCTCCAATGGCGGATCCAAGCCGTCAAACCCCTCTGTTCCAAAGTTATCGTCAAAGTCGGCGTGATCATCGTGGTATTCTTCCGACAGCCTGCCCATGTACCCTTCTGGCCTCAATCCCTCCTGGCGAAGCGTCTCGCTGGATTTTTCAGCCTCGTTCTGATCAGACTCTTCTATTTTGGCAACATCCTCGTCCACCACTGACAGATGATCGGATGTCTGCGCTAAAGATTGAGCCGCGGCTGATGGTCTTCTTCTTCTGGAGGAGCTGGTCCGCAATATCCTTGAGCTTGCCCCAGCATTGGGGTCCAGCTCGTTGGACAAGACTGTGCTGAGGAAGTTGTCCTCGCGCTGCTTCCTGGCATCCGTCACCTGAGCAGCCATTTTGCGCAGGCTGGCTGATTGGGCGATGCGTCCCCTTTCGATCTCGTTGGGGTCCACGTCGAGCCCAAGCCTCTGCGAGTTCTCCGTGGGCAATTGAGCGTTGGTGCGCTTGTCGATGAGCTCACTCTTGGTCGGGACCATGGCCGGGCGCACCACGCGCGGCAAGGGTTTTGCCAAGCTCCAGATTGGCTTTGCATTGTTGGGTTGCTCGTACGAGGGGTTGAGGTCCGCGTAACCCGGTTGCACGAATGGTTCGTGAGCGCTGCGCACCTGTGGTGTATCTTCTGGTCCGGCCAGTGTGAACTGGTCAATGGTTCTCTGAGTGAGCGATGTCCGTGGCGCAAACCCGGCGGCTCCTCTTGATGGCATGGTGCTTCGGCGAAGGATACCTTCGAAAGGCGGGTCAGCAGCCCTAGTCATCGCCCGCCGACGTGGTAAGCCAGCCTCAGATGACCGTCCCATCGGTGACAGATTATCTCCCCCAGCCTCTTCTTCGTTCTGCGTTCGAGTTCTTGACATGTTGCGCAGGTAGTCAAGAGACTCGGTCATGCGCGGCGGTTGAGTCTGTCCCAGTGGACGACCTGGTTAGCGCTTTGGCGCCAATTGACGATGGGCATCACGACAAACTAACGACTTACTTGGGCCCTAGGCCGCCCATGCGAGGGATGGTCAGACATGTTGAAGCCAAGCTACCAAAAAATGGAACAGGCGATGGATTGTAACTATTTTCGGTGTTTTGCTCTTTTTTCCAGCTCTGGTACTGTCTAGAGGGCTATAAAGCACCAGGCTTTCAATTGCTCAATGTATAGTCTCGGATGAGTCGTTAAAGTATAAGACATAAATTGAAAAAAGAAAATGCAGAAGAAAGAAAATAAATCAACATGGAAAATTGGAGTTGTAAAAAAGAATTGCGTGTTAAAGAGGGTCAATACGACAAAGATATCATTCTTTACTGTGCCAATGACGTGAAATATGGGGCCGTTATCTTGAGTAGAATGCCTCGTATTGCCGGAAACCGAGTTAAGATGGCATCATTGCTAGACTCAAGACTGAGGCCAGGGGTTGGGCGTCCCCTGCATACCCGACACATCCGGTTCTTGATGAGAGTCCATCCGAATTGCCATGACCAACCAACCACGCATCAGATATGGTCCTTGTGGACTGCGCACTTGTGGGTATGTGGGTAACAGAGATCCACCTGCAAACCCTTGGTTATTTAGTGACGCGTACTGGTCAGACTTTTTATTTTTTACAAGGTCCTCGCGGCTACTGCTGATACTCTTATCTTGTCGTCTAAAACCCGCCAAGTGCACGTACGCATCCAGTCTTGCACCCCGCGAAATAAGCCCATGATACTCAGATCATAGAAAGTAGTGAATACTGTAAAATACTTGTTCGCAAAATTTTCAAGTGCCACTCATTCCCCACGGACAGTTCGGCCGCAGGTGGGTTTGAGGGGGCCAGAGGGGGCAACAGGGGTCCCAGGAGCCCTCGATCGGACGATTGCCGCGTCGATCATCTTGGTATTCTACACAATCCCCACTGCCAGTCTCAGTCAATCGATTGTATTGCAAAAATAGCGGACTGGAAATGGAATAATGGTTCCGTATTTGACCCACTGATCGCTTTCTTTATCGGGTCCATGATATCACATGGTGTACCTAAATGGAGCCGATTGTTCAAAATCCGACTTGTCACAAAAGCCAAATGCCTCTGTTCCCTCCGCGCCAACTCTCACGCCAGCGAGCTTATCACGCCGATTCTTCTCATATCTGTACCGTATAATCTGAAGGATTAGTAGGATTACCATCAAAGTCTAGCATCCCACTGGAGTGAACATCGAAATAGCTGGCAAGTTTGGATATGATCTTCCAAGCCAGTGGAACTTATTTAGCATTTTAAAGGCTATTCCAATGTTGCGCGCCTCGCCTTCAAGGAAAAATTCTAGTTCTCCATGCCAGTTTGGCCATTATCCAATTCAGGTGTCAGAAACAAATGAGGGCTGACAAGAGGCCCGACAGCCCAGCATGTAGCCAACATAGAATATACTGCGACCAAGCGTTGGAATGAGAATTATGACGATTTGAGATCAGGACAAGAACCTGCCTGCCAAGCCAACTGTATTTGGATCCTTCAAGATGCAAAGAGGTCTCCAATCTAAGAATAAAAGCATGTTGAGAAGTCTCTTGTCCAAAAACCAAATGCCAAATGTTAAAGCGAGACCACAGTTAGTTAGAAAAGGAGAATGCAATGCACCGAAAAACAGCAACAACTACACATCGTGGGCAGGAGAATCAGGCCAATCTTTCTTTTGACTCACATATCCTCCTCATCGGAAATTGACATGGGCTACGACCTGCCATGGACATCTGCAGCACTAAGGCTTTTACCATCTTCCCTATGCTATGAGTCCCTAAACCCAATGAAACATTCCACCAGTTGAGTGAAATTCGGTATCGCGTACATGGGTAACTTTCCTATCTTTACTGATGAGATCAATGGCAATCTGATATCAAGTAAGATGGCGACCGGCGTTTCTCATGGATTGTCTAAGACTTGTGTTTCAGTCCCCCATCTCCCATCTCATAGCCAAACCAATCAGATCACCCTCTTCGGGATCGACCTCCCAATTTCAGCGACATAAAGTTTCCGTTTGTCTTCCCGGAGTCACATGTGACCGCTATGAACGGCTTTTCGGGGTCGAATTGGTCCAGGCGTGGTCCGTGGTCAATGGTGCGCAAGCTAGCTAGAGACAAACCCATCAAACCCCCCAAGGTACATATCACAGGCAGGCCCATTTTCACCAACCGCCAACAGCCTCTTGGCATAGACCAGCGCATTGACGCTGATCATCTCACGCATAACGTTGGAAGTGATGTTATAGAAGTGAACTTGAGAGCGAGTAGGTTCTTGAGGTCTTGCTTGTAATAACTGGATGAGAAATATGAACACTCAACCTCGGAACCGAGATTTCGCACATCAACTGATGTTCAGGCTCTTGGGTCCGTGCAACTTTGACGCTAATCACTGTCATTGTGTTTACTCCAAGTTTGGCGATGCCACTTTATACGTTACATTGACGACTGAAACTTGTGTGGCCCGCGGCACTGGATAGCCATATCAAGAGTGGCCACATTAAGGCCGCAGTAGAGCCACGTGGCTCACATCTACATGCCCAAGGATCATCCTTACTGTCCTAACCCTCCTTTTTTAAATCATAGTCTGTGACTGGTGATAATCTTCTAGTGGTGCAGGTCCTTTTGTTGTGTGATAGGTTTGAAGTTCCACTAGTGATACGATTCCATCCCATGAGTCTTACATTTGTCATACATCACAACCCCAACAAGAAAAAGCCTGCCCTTCTTCAATCCCAGGGGCTGTTTTGTTTCCTTGGTCCATCAATAATTTCCTCCGACATATGAATACCTCAAAGCTACGATTGAGGGAGTTCTCTAGTACATACACATTCCAGCCGCTCTCACCAAGGCACCGATCTGCCAAACACAACCATTTTACACTTTAAGCACCCCGCCCTCTTGATATTTGACTTGTTGGAACGGTGACACGGGGAAGGTCTGGGCAGCATGGCAAAAAATGACGTTTTCGAAATCTCTCAACATGACCAGATAGACACCATCATCTCCTGGGAAGGCGACGACGACCCCGACAATCCCATAAATTGGCCCTTGCGGTATCGCTGTACTATCGTTGGCCTCGTGACTCTAACTACGTTCATTGCTGGAATAAGTTCAGCAATGTTCGCACCCGGCGTGCCAGATCTGATGAAGGAGTTCAATTCCACAAATACTGTTCTAGGCTCTCTTTCTGTCACGATATTCATTCTGGGGATCGCCATGGGCCCTATTGCATTCTCTCCGTGCTCAGAACTGTATGGCCGTCTCATAGTTCAACATGTCGGCAACATTGGCTTTCTAATATTCACCATTGCCTGCGGGCTCTCCAAAAGCCTGGGCATGCTGATAGTCTTCCGATTCCTGCAAGGCATCTTCGGTGCCGCGACCACAACCAATGGAGGCGCTGTAATTGCCGACTTGATTGTTCTGGAGCGAAGGGGGCTGGCAATGGCTATTTTTACAGCGGGGATTTACTTGGGTGTGTTGTACTTTCTCAGGTGCTTGTTCTCGATAGCTGACAAACGCGAAGGTCCTGTTGTCGGTCCTGTGGCTGGAGGGTTTGTGGCCAACGCAAAAGATTGGAGATGGGTATTTTGGGTGTCGGCGATTATAGTTGGTTTCATCTCTCTGAATCAAAAGCCTTGGCGCTATGTATTGACTGAAAGCCACACAGCACGGGATTGCGACAGTCTTGAACTTCATACTGTGGCGGCATGAAACTTATCCCAACATCCTCCTCGCTCGAAAAGCTGCCCGCCTTCGATCAACACTTGGCAACCCCAGCTTGTGCTCGAAGTTTGAGAATGGTTCAACTTCCAAGCAATATTTTACTCGTGGCATCCTTCGCATGATGAGAATGCTCGCTCTGTCGCCGATTGTACTCTGCCTATCAATCTACGCCGGCCTCGTCTACTCCTACTTCTATGTGCTGATTACGACAATCACCCCTCTATTCCAAGACACATACGGTTTCAACTCAGGCGTCGTTGGGCTTAGCTATCTTGGCCTCGGCATCGGGTTCATTCTTGGTCAAACTGCCTTTGCCACGTCGAGCGACAAGCTGGTACGGGGGCTCGCGAATAAAACGGGAGGAGGAGTGAAACCGGAGTATAGACTGCCGCCTGCCATGATTGGGGGCATATTCGTACCTATATCGTTTTTCTGGTATGGTTGGTCTGCTCAAGCGAAGATACACTGGATTGTTCCCGCCATAGGGACCTCATTCCTTGGATATGGCCAAGCTTTAATTTTTGTGAGTAAAGCATGAGAGAAGCTCTAGTTTTGGGGGTAGAACTAATAGTTTGAGGAATAGTTGAGTGTTCAGACATACCTTATTGATGCTTACACTACTTACGCAGCGTCAGCACTTGGAGCGAACACTCTAGTCCGCGCTGTTATGGCAGCAGTTTTGCCGCTTGCGGCGCCCAAAATGTACGACAGCATGGGATTAGGATGGGCCAATTCACTATTGGCGTTTCTTGCCCTGATAATGTTCCCGCTTCCCTTCATTTTCTTCAAGTACGGAGAAAGGATGAGGGGTCTTGCTATGGCTAAGCGCTTGAACGTTGATTAATGTCGTGACATGGTTTCTGAGGAACAGTAACAACTGCTGTGAATGTTTCTTGATAGTTAGATGATTGAAACGCATTAGAGTATGCTTCGAATTCAATTCTGCTTCTGCTCCATTAAGAACTCCCTATGACAGCATCAAAGCCGTTTTAAGCGAGGCGAAGAAGAGGATGCTTTGGAGATAAAGCCGATAAAATATTTGATTTCGGCATGAATTAAAATGGTTCAAAGTATACGATCACATAGTTAATGGTTTATTTACTTCTGAATAAAAAAACAAGCTGCAGGCTCAACCGGGTGATCCAGGAACCAAGCCACAAAGGTGGCATACAATTAGAGTTATACAAATGGGTTGGTTGTGAAAATAGTTACCCGTTGGCTGTGTGGGGCGCTTGCCTGCCTCTCGTTCCTCGAGGTTGGTCACAAAAATGCCGGACAGCCACAAAATTCCGGACAATTTTTTACACACAAAATCATGACTTTTACTCTTAATAAC